>JAGGAV010007933.1:0-28965 GCA_017657295.1 Termitomyces sp. DKA64 | reverse complement strand
TATGTCTAAAATCATGTGACCATAATCATCAGCTGACCACACAGACCATCCTAGTCAACACAACCCCATTAGTGATGAAATGGGCACACATAAATTAATGAATAATAAGTCCAAGAGCTGAAGTGAATTTGTTGTGCAAATCTTTTGGTCAAGCTTTTGTAGGAGTGTCTGCAACCATGTCTGACATTGAGATCCATGAAGTTTTGAAAGAACCAGTGCTGAGATGTTCTCTGATGAAGTGATAGCAAATGTCAATATGTTTCAAATGAGAAGTGATGGAGTCCCAAAGCACTCTTGTTGTCACAAAATATTGGAAAGGGTTTGGTAATGGGAAGATCCAGGGCTGTGAGTAGATATCAAATCAATATTGCCTCTTGCATCACATGTGACAGGGCTATGTACTTGGCTTCTGTTGATGATAATGCTATAGTCCTTTGTTTCACCAAAGACCAAGACACAAGGCTTGAATACAGAAAGAAGGCATATCCAGTAACACTTTTTCTCATTGTAAAGTCAGATGCCCAGTCCATGTTGACCACCCCAAAGTCTGTAGGAAGTAATAGCTTTGAAGGAGTATCAGATGTTGGTCAAGAGAAATTGTATTCCAATGCATATTCTTCAGTGCCCACAAGGTATTGAAGTACTCATTTGGCCACTAGTAGATTAGCTTGAGTAGAGGATGCATTGTGACAACCCAGAGACATTGCAGTAGAAGCCAGGTCTGGATGTGTGCAGAGACTCAAGTATAATATCAATCCTACCAGTCATTGATAGTGTACTTGAATACTTTCATCCACAATCTCCAATAATGAGTTTGGCAGTGGTTTCAGTATTCATCTAGTTTTCCCACTAATGGTAGCGATAAAGGTGCCACCTCTAGAAGCTTGTATGTTGCCAGTAGGTCTAGAACATAGCCCTTCTGTGAAAGCCATAACTTTCTCTGTGTTCCATCCCTGTCAATCATGATTCCTGAGTATGACTACATGGCTCCAGAGTCCACAACCACAAATCTTTTGTTCATCTCCCTGATAACCCAGTCATACAACTGCCTCAAGTTCATCACATTCAGTCTATCATCAATATGAACACAAATGAACACCTCTTGTTCTTTTGAACTCTTCACTTCTCTTTCCATAGCCTCTATCCACACCTTCTTATCCATTCTCCTCATTGCCTCCACATAATTCTCCAGTGCTTTCTTAAGGTCATATTCTTTTTGTGTCCAAAAAGGTTATGGGTCCAGACCATGTGTCATGTATGCTTTGAAATCAAACATTGTTGGATCCTCCATCTGTGTAAGTTCCTCCATATCCAACATGTACAAAGTTCTCTGTAATATTGCCTCAATGTCAAGTATGACTGATAGTCCCTGATGTGGCTCCACCCTTGCTTCATGATTTGCCCTAAGCACTGTAAGTGTCTCATTTCTCCTAGCAATTTCCTCCTGATACTCCTGCTCTGCCTCTATGCATACTATCTTCCCCTTAGAACATCCTCTTTCCTCATTTCTTTCCTCATTTACTTCTTCCACTGTTTCTCCAATTATGTTCTCCTTACTGTGTTCCTCCTTGGGAGATGTTGATTTAGGTCATGTCAGGATTCATCAATGGATCTGATGATTGCAACCATGCCCAAATCCTATGTGGTCTTAACCTCCCTCTCACATTCTCATTAAACACCACATCTCTTGAGAAGTAATATCTCCCATTCAAGTCTCTAACCTTCCATCCCAGTCTACCTTCCTCATATCCCACAAATATTGCCTAAAATCATTTCAGATCTCCTTTCCTCCTTGTCTCTTTTGGATGCAGTACAAAGCATTGACAACCCCAGACTTGAAGATGTGACAAGTCAGGTTTGTATCCTTCTAAGTTTTTAAATAGAGTAGTTAGTCCTGATAACATCAACATCAGTAGCCTATTTCTGAGGTTTCTGCTGTTAATATGGCATCACCTAGAAAAGACATGAGTAAACCCAATTTTGCTATGAGAGTCTGCATAGTATCTGCAATAGTTTGAATATAGCATTCCACCTTCCCATCCTGTTCATGTACATAAGCCACTGTTGATTGTAGAACAATCCCTTTCTCCTCCAAATGTTCCTCTGATTTCCTTGCCACAAATTCCTTTGCCCCATTGCAATGCACCACTTTCACTTTGTTTCCTGACTTCAACTCCCATTCTGCTTGTACTCTCTTAAAATGTTTAAGTGCTTCATTCCTCTTTAATAGTAATGTGGTGCTTCCAATATTCAAATAGTCATCCAATATTGAATGGAAATGACTTGTATTACCATTTGAAAATTGAGTTGGAAAGGGTCTGCAAGAATCTATATATAAAAGTTCCCCAATATTGTCTGCTTGATGTTTGTGATTGTTGAGTGGTTGTGCAGATTGCTTGCCAATGATACATGGAATGCACTGTTCATCCTTGAAGTTCCCCTTTGCTCCACTCCTTTTGAATAATCCTTTGTCAACACCACTCTCTGGTTGTATCCTTTGCAGGGTGTCCCATCCTTCAATGCCATAGATTTGGTGTTACCAGCACTTTTGAAAATGTAACCTTCAGATCTCCCAGATCCTGGAAAGAAACTTCATTTGTGAACTTGGTATGATGAAATCACTGTGAAGAAATGACAGTCTTTTGTGAATCATTGCTTGGAGTGATTTCCCCTTAAGCATTTTTGGAGTATCTGGGAAATATAGTGTTGTCACCTCCTTTTAAAAAGTCAACCTCATATCATTCTCCACCATTGACCTAACCAATAGCAAGTTAATAGGCACTTCTGTAGACAGTCTGTCAAGACTAGGATCCTGTCATTGCCATTGATGTGAGTCCAAAATCTAACCTCTCCCCTTGCCAGTGTCTCCACTGTCCCACAGTCTGCAGTACTCACCAGAACAGCTTGGTCAGTATGATATGTCCAGAAGAATTTTTGGTCTTTAATGATATTTGTCATGCATCTGGAATCAAGGATCAAGTTGAATGTCTCATAATGCTCACAAATGTAACCAGTGTAATCAAGTTCATGAAAGCATAGTATGCCAATACTTCCTCATTCTCAACCCCAGATCAGCATAAAAGCAGAAATTGGTATCATTCTCCTCCTCAGCAATTGTAGAGAGTACAGGATTATCAATTTCTTCAGTAATAAAAGCTGGCTTTGCTGTAGTAGGTCCTGTAATATGTTCCATCATTGTTCCCTCAATAACCACCACATTTGCCACATTCACTTTTGAGCAATTCAAGTTGTCCTTCAACCCATCATTTGTATTTCTTTTAGAATCATTCATATTATCTTGATGCTGTGGAGTCAAAGTCAACAGATTATGTGTGTTTGAAGAAGATCATTGTGAGTTCTGATTTTTGGATTATGTCTGGGATATGGCCTACCTCCTACAAATGTCTATATCTATCTCAAGGATTGTGTTTGCCAGATTGAAGAAGTCAAATGTCCCATCCAAATTGTTGTTCCAAGATCAATATACTTCCTACCAAAGAACATTGTATGCTTGATGGTCAGGTACACCATCCATGAACCTCTGTATCTTCTTGTACTGCACAAAATCCCATGGAGTAGTTGACAATTGATTCACAGCTATCCTCCATGACTGCACATATGCTGGAATTTTGTTTGGTGCAGAACAGAAGCTGCACTCTCAACACTGAATTGTTTTTGGAGAAAGTCAAGTAAATTGTGAGCTGTATGAGTCAGGAAGTTGAATGGTCCAGTCCTGGCAGGGGGAAGTGAATGAAGGATTGTGGCAGAGAGTTTACAGCAAGTCAATATGTTGGATTGTAAGGTGCACCCTCCATTGGTAAAGGACATACATGTCCATTCAGTCCAAGATGGTCAATGAGTGCCATGTCTGGATTGATCCATAAACCCAATCAGCAGACAAATTAAAACATGGAATAGTAGTAAGAGGTGGTAATTTAGAATCTGTAGAAACTGAATTTGGTGCAGGATTTTGTAAAACATAGGATTGATTATAAACATAACCAAAATCATGTTGAGGGATGGATTGGAAAGGTTCATGATTATAAAATTGATGAGCTCAATCCCCCACACTAGCCAGTTGTGGAACATTTTGATGTACAAATGGCATCTGATGCTGTTCACCAACAAACTGTTCAGAGGTAGTTCACCAACAAAAGAATGTTGTTGTGGCAATGGAGGTACAGTGATCTGTGCATAAAACTAAGGAGGACCTTGTAGGACCTAACCTAGGATCAGAGGGAGATGATGATGTATTGGAATATGAACAGAATTCGTTTGGTGATCAACTGGAGTAAGAATGGGAGTAGGGATAGGACAAGGGATAGTATTATGAAGAGCAGAAGTGGGATGTGATAAGGGAACAAGATTAGAATAAACAATAACTGGAACTGGAGATGGAGGAATAATTGTTGGATGATTTGTAGGATTCAGAATTGAAGGAAGATGAGAAAGTGCAAGAAGATTTGGAAGAAAAGATGAAGGACAAGAAAGTGCAGGATTTGGAATCAAAGATGAAGGATGAGAGGAAGGAAAATTATGAACAGTAATAGGAGCATGCAAAGAAGAGTGAGTCTGAGGCACCAGCATCAGAGTCACAAGGGAATTCTGAAGAGGATGATGAATGGAATAGGCATGAGGAATGTAAAATCTAAAATGTTTTGGAGGATCTGTAGTCATATTTGAAACTAAAAGATTTGCAGAATCAGGATGAAGAGTAGATATATGCAGTGGCAAATCACATATAAAAACTGATTGAGTGGAACAACCTGTTAAGAAAGCCCCTGGCACTTGTCCCAGAGACAAAGCAGTAGCCTGATTGGTATTTTGTTGACAAAAGAGATCAGTCATGGTAATGACCCTGAAAAAAAAATGCAACCTAGAGATCAAAGTATTGACTGTGACCAGTGTATAGACAACTACAAGAGCCTGAAACCTGTGAGTTGTCTCTGGCCATTCAGATAACATCAGCAATCCTATAAAAGGAGGCCCATAACCTGCTGGACTGATCTGACAACCTAATGACAGAATGAAGAACCTCAGAGTCTGTCTGTGATGAGAGAGAGTAACTAATATTGATCATACCCAAGGACAGAATGTTAGAAAGTGGCTTGTCTGTCACTTAGCAGGTATTGAATACCTAATTAACATGTAAGTTTATATCCTCAGATCATGTAGCATAGACTGTATTGAATACCTAATTAACATGTAAGTTTATATCTAGGTATTCATCAGTTAGTGTTGTGTACTATAAGTAAAGTAATTGTAACATACCCTCAGGTTGTGTAGAATGGACTGAGGGTACTGTTAATGTATCCTATGTTATATATGATACTGAACAAAGCATGCATGTCAAAGATGGTGGCTGTTGTGGCCCTGGCATCATGTTGTGGTACTCTTCACACTTGTCATAATGACATTGGTCCAACACTCCTCCTTACCATGAGCACAATTTCTACCAACTCCTCCTTGTATATGGAATCAGAACATTTCCAGCATTTGGTGCAGCCATAGGAAGAGTGGTTGTGACAGTGCCTTTGTAAAGACATTGGCTACATTGTCTCTGGTATTCACATATTTAATGATGATTTCTTTTGTGTCAATGCATTCACAAAGGAGGTGATATTTTATGTCAAAGTGTTTTATGCATGCATGAGCTGTTGCATCTTTAGAGAGAGATATGGCAGCCTTGCTGTCACAGAATAGAGTCATTGGTTTGTTGGTGAGGTCCCAACCTATTGCCTTCATTAGCATCTATAACCATATGCATTCTTGTATCAACTTGTATGCTGCCATATACTTGGCCTCATAGGAAGATGTGGCAACAGTCTTTTGTTTCTAGACCAACCAAGATATTGCACCCATCCCCAATGACTATGCATAACCTCCAGTACTTCTCCTGGTACTGAGGCAGCTGGCCCAGTCAGTGTCAGTAAAGCCTCACAACATAACTGATGGTCCTCCAAGTCAAAGTTTCAGGTCTTTTGAGCCCTTGAGGTAGTGGAGGAGACAAATGCCAGCATTCCAGTGTGTGGTGTCAAACTTGTCTGGGAATTGGGACAGTTGCTGGACTGTGAATGTGATATTGAGTCTTGTGGCAATAGCAGTGTACAGCAGGCATCCAACTAGTGATCTATATGGCAGTTTGGCAGTGTCACCTTTTCCTTGAGTTTGTTGCTCAGGCTTTGGGCATCTAAGTTTCAGCCCAGGCTCCATCAGTAGTGAGAGGGGGTGTGCATCCTTCTGACCAAACTGTTGTACTACTCAGTCAATAAATGCTGTTTGGCTGAGTACCACTGTGCCATTCATATTGTCCCATTCAACCAAGACTCCAACAATGTGTTTTGGTCTGCCCAGATCAGTGATAGACCAGGATTCCTGCATCTGTGCTTTGAAGTGCTCATTCTCCTCCTTGCAGCTAGCTATGGAGAGGAAATCATTGACATGAATGGTGGCAATGACAGTACCTGAGTTCAACTTTCTGTAATAAATGCAGGATTCACAGGGAAGGCATGTGAAGCCCCAGGCAATCATGTGCTCATTGAGTGTCTGGTTCCAGATTCTGCTGGCCTGCTTCATGCCATACAGCCCTTGTAAAAGTTTGCATATGTGATCTTCCTTTCCTGGTTCTATGAACCCCTCCAGTTGTTCCATATACTGGACTTCATTGCCTGGTAGTATCCCATACAGAAAAGCTGTCTTTACATCAATTTGTGGGCATTCCACCTTTGTGCTGCCACAATGAGTAGTAGTATCTGCCATGATTCCATATGCACAGTCAGCAATGTGGTTTTGTTGTAGTTCTTGCCATATATTTGCTTGTACCCTTTGAATACTAGCCAAACCTTGTATCAGACTGCTCTTCCATGCTCATCTCTCTTGATTTTGAAGATGGGATGGCCTTTTCATACCTTTTGTCTATGGGGGACTTCAGATTGTGGAATCAATTGGTACACTCCCATGTCCTGTAGAGATTTCAGTTCCTCCCTGTAGGCTTCCTCCCACCTAGCTGCATCCTTCTCTGATTTGGCTTCCATCCATGAGTTCAGTCCTTCATCCATCCCCATTGGCAGAGGCTTGATGTCACCTGAATGTGTGATGGCAGCTAGTACTTGATTGTGATCAATCTCAGGACTATCTTGTGTGGGTGCAGGCACTTGTTTGACAGTGGGTGCTGGGTTTGCAGAAGCCTGCTGTGGTGCAATTTCTGTATCAGTCATCAGTGTAGCAGTTGCTTGCCTCTTGTCCCTCTGTTCTTTAACTTGCCTGGCACTCTTCTTTGCTTCCTCCACTGCCTTCTCTACCCTTGTGGGCAGTTGATTTTCATTGGTTGCTACCTTCTCAGTAGGCCATTGCAAGCAGCTGAATCTTCATGGGATGGTTTTGATGTTGTTGGTAATTCCTTGCTGTGTTATTGGGATTGGTTCTTGGATGTTGACTTCTATGCAGCTAAGGTCATCATTGTTTGTTTATGGTATGGTGTGAGAGGAGTCATCCAATTGAGCAAGAGTTGGGATGGGAGGTTCAAATTGTTTGTCTGGCTGTGCAGGTGAGGGTGTCATCTTTTCAGTGTCATGTCATTTGATAAATTTCATGTGATAAGATTGGTACACCTTCAGAATTTTCTTGTCCCAGCACCTGTAGGTCTTGGACTTGTGTCCATATCTGATTAGTATAGACTTGATAGACTGAGGTTGTATTTTGGGGTTGTGTGTGGGAATGAAAACAAAAGCTCAACAACTAATTTCTTGCATGTAGGAGTAATTGGAGGTCTGTCCAAACCATTTCTTGTAGGAGGTCTTACCATTAAGGGACTTTGTAGGGGTTTTAGCATGCAAGTGAGTGGCAGTTATGTAGAATTCATCCCAAAGATAATCTGGGCAGTCTGCATCAATTCTCATGGCTCAAGCCTTTCCCATCAATGTCCTGTGCATTTGTTTGACTCTCCCAATCTGCACTGATGTATATGGAGCACTATGTTCCTTTGAGACTCCCCTTGATTTGAGCCAGTTTTCCATCTGTGTGCTGTCAAGTTCCCCATCAAACCCAGTATGGTATATTCCAACTTTCAGTCCTGTTTTGTTTTCTTGTGCTCTCTCCCAGTCCTGCAGTGTGGAAAATGCCTCCCCCTTGTTTTTGAGTGGTATAGCCCTAGGCATATTGGTACAATTGCCCACTATGTCTAGTACATAATGGTTCCCTGACCTTGAGCAGACATTTACTGGCCCAAACAGGTCTGCCCACACAACTCTAAGCCTTTCTGTTGCCTTATGCCCTTCCTGCCACAGTTTTGGGATAGGTGTTCAAGTCTGTCTTGCAAGGATGCAGCTGTCACATTTTGGCAGGCAAAGGAGGGAGGATGGTGCACTTTTGATCCTTTGATCATGGGCAAGTTGATGAATAGCTTGATAATTGGCATGTCCAAGTTGCCAATGCCATGTTTTGGCATCAATGGCAATGTAGGTGTGTTCTGTGTTAATGTTTGAGAGATTGACAGTGTAAAGTCCTTTTCCTTTAATCAATGGACCTTTTGCAATGATAGAGTTTATAGCATGGTTTATGATGTGAACCCCTTCATTGTCAAAACACAAGTACAATTGGTTTTTTGATTGACAGGTGACTGACAAAAATGAGGTGAACAGTTGAGCTTGTCATGTATAAGGCCTTTCTGAGAGTGAGTGAGTGACCTTCAGCAGTGTGAAGTTTGATGCACCCAACACCCTCAGCTGCAATGGCTGATCCCCCAACTCCTTTGATGGCTCTAGGGGCAATAGGCTTGAAAGTTACAAAGTTGGTTTTGCAGGGGGATATGTGGACTGTGGCACTGGAGTCAACAAAGAATGGGTAATCTGCAGTGGTGATGAGGGCCATTTCATTGTTATATTGATTCCAGTCAAGGGAGACTTTTGGCTCATTGTCCTCCTCCTCTTCCTCAACTGTTGCCATCCATCCTTCCCATTCTATGTCCTCAGCTAGTAAGGTATCAGTTGCTAGACCTGCAAAGCCAACCATTGACAGTGTGGGTGCCTTGTCACTCACATTGCTTAAAGTCTGAAGATTCTGTAGGGCTGTATCTTCTATCAGGTATACTTTCCCTTTCAGACCTGTAACCTGTGTATACTGCTTTGAGTTGCTGCTGCCCATGTAACCCTTCTCCCCAGCAGCTGCCTTGGCAGCATCACATGTGGCCATAGAGCCTCCCTTGTGCATGGCCCCTCTCAGGTGGGTGCAGAATTTTACATTGTGGCCAGCACAGGGCCTGTTATGAGTGAGGCAAGTGGTACAGCATTTCATACTGGCTGGGTGGTTGTGACCAGGGAGGTGTGGTCTGTGAGATCTGAATCAGCCATGTGTGGTGGTGGCAAGCATGGTGTCAGCTGATGAGCTGGTTGTCTTTAGTGCAGTGAGGTTTTGGATGGTTTTGAGAAGCTTTTGGATATGATCAGATGTGTAGGGGTTCAAGGCAGTAGAATCAGCAAGGCCTCAGGAGACTTGTGCTTGGACTGACTCATAGTGGGGGTTATTGAGGCTATTGAGCAGGACAATGCACTTAAACAGATCCTTGTCAGGTGCTTTGATGGAGAAGATTGCAATTCACAATGTCACAAATGCATCTAGCAGTCTCAGTGAGTGGTTCGCTTGGCAAGTACTGGATCTGTAGGACTTCCTGGATCAGGGAGACCATCCTGACAGGTCCTTCCTCTTCAGCATGTGTCTTTACTTTGTTGAAGAGATCTGCAGCAGACTTGGTATCATCCAGGTCATCATATTCAGACTTGTCAGGCATAGTGAGGATAACAGTGCATGCAAGATCATTGTTTGAAACCCAATTTTGATAGGCATTGGGCTCAGTGCTTTCACTAGGAGGGGGTATGGGGGGGCTGAATACATAGGACTTCAGTCCAAGCAGGGAGAGGTGTATTTTCAATGCAGTTATCCAGTGATCAGGATTTGTAGTAGGTTTGTTACAGCCAAATTTCTCATGTTTCCACTCTGCACCATGAATGGATATGGCATGAACAGAGGGTGCAGTGGCATTGTTGGGGATGGAGGTCATCTCAGTATGTATGGTTTCAGCAGGCAGGAGGACAGGACTTAAGTTTTGAGGTGATCTTCAAGAACAATAGAATGTGGCCCCTTTTGATCAAAAGGAGATTTCAGTAAGCAAGCAAGGGATGGAGGGCAACTCCATTTGGGGGACAGTCCCAGTGCAATTGGCAATCACAATAATCAGAACAAAGACAAGGGTTTCCAACAAGCAATCAACACTAGGTAGGTTGCTCAGATCAGGTCCCATAACCTGTTAGAAAGTGGCTTGTCTGTTGCTTAGCAGGTATTGAATACCTAATTAACATGTAAGTTTATATCCTCAGATTGTGTTGAATGGACTGTATTGAATACCTAATTAACACATAGATTTATATCTAGGTATTCATCAGTTAGTGTTGTGTACTATGAGTAAAGTAATTGTAACATACCCTCAGATCATGTAGAATGGACTGAGGGTACTGTTAATGTATCCTATGTTATATATTGTACTGAACAAAGCATGCGTGTCAAAGATGGTGGCCGTTGTGGCCCTGGCATCGTGTCGTGTTACTCTTCACACTTGTCACAATGACGTCGTTCCAACACAGAACGAAGCTAAGTCATAGGCTATCAGATAGGTACTAATAATGAGCATAAAACTATGTACTTACAGCCTCAGAGTCTGTCTGTGGTGAGAGAGAGCAACTGAGGCTGAAATACACGTCAACGCGAATCTACGTCTAAAATCATGTGACCATAATCATCAGCTGACCACACAGACCATCCCAGTCAACAAATCTGACAGCCTGAAACTGTGGTAATGTACTGCCCTTGAGGATAATTCCTCAAGCGCTGACATGAAAAATATCCAGGTAGTTTGCTATAGCTGCTATTTTAAGTTTAGTCCAAACCACCCACGTACTGATTAAAGCGTGATTTTTGCTCACATAATCTTTGTTCGTATAATTGTTCTTTTTGACGAATGAGCACCATATGTTCAATTGTGGCATTTTAGCCGAGGCTGGCCTGAACAGTACTGTAAGTTACTTTCGTCATCAATTAGGAGTCGGCACAAGTTACTAACAGAGACCTTTATTGTCAGCCCCGCACATCGATAACTTTTGTCCTAACTGTATTACCATGACGGCTTGCAGGTTCCCGTATCAAAATCAATTTCCAGACCCGCATACACACTTCATCAAGTATCAGTAAAAGCTTCAAGTGAGTCAGGAAAACATATCAAAGTCATCACTTCATCTTCTTACTCATTCTCCGAAGCATTTGACTCGCTTAAATTCCTTTTACTCCTGGCAGCCAGTTGTGTTTCCCGTGGAAAGACTGGAAAAGAAGCACATTATACCATTCCTTGAAAATGTATTTCATATGGGAAAATGCGCTAGACAATTACAATGAGAAAAGACAATTACACATATAAAAATCCGTCAAAGAAATGCATGCTTCTGTTTCAATTTTTTTCCCAATGGGAGCAGGGTACAATGTCATGTGTACTTGCTCTGTTATCGACGGATCCTGATGCGACCACCTTAAATATGATGAGGCCCCACAGGAAAATATAAAAAATAGATTTCTATTATTTCACGGTCACATTCACGCCTTCCCCCGGAGCCCCCAAAGCCAGCAACTTGATCGGAACAAATGTCCTCGGATTCGGAGAAGAGCCTGAGGCCTGAGATGCTCACGGTGACCGTGGGCACTTCCAGTCTTGTTTTTCTGCTTGGTAATTTTTAGGATTTGGTTGTCGAATGATGGGATTTGATTCCTACGTTGCTGCTCGGTGGGCCCGGCGATATGACCTCGTTTTGCGTTTAGGACTTACGGTTGGCCCGGTATATATATAGGCCAGTAGCCCTGGAGTTAATGAGTACCGCATAGATCATATCCACGGTCTACGGGATTGCCACTTACTGCGTTTCCTTCTCTGTTCGAGTACTACCAATCAAAGACTAGATCGATTATTTTATTCCGTTTCTGTGAGGTGAGTGAATATGTCAGCACAAATAAAATGCGTCCGCTTTCAATGGCCATTGCTGATTGTTACGGGCTGTGTAAGTACAAATACGTGAGAGTTACCCAATTGAGAAGAATGAGAATGGGGTGTCTGCATATGCCTGGGTCCGCTTCGAATGGATGACAGTGGAAGTGCACTGGAGACGATGCGATCATCCCCGCAGTGTGAACGAAATAAACATGAAAACACGATATAAATCGGAGATGTACGCGGGAATGTGTACTTTGAAGGAACAAGGGTGTCTGGGAAGTATTATATTTGGGCGTGTCGAGAATTGTGACGCGCACGGGTTGCCTACTTTATTACTGTAAGTATCATCAAAGCACGCCGCGGGAGATATCCAAGTGACAATTTCGGCCATGCGAGTTCTTGGCATCATTGTCCCTGTACTTAGCCGTGTCTTGTCAATTCAACTTTTCTCGTCCTGAGTATTGATGCCATCGACCAAGATTACGTTTCAGTATGTTCGGAGATTCAAAATTCTGCGTTCCATAGCCATCACTGTTGTGCTGCCTAACGCGTACATAACTCCGGCCTATAGCGTGAACTATACTACCCTGAAACGCGGTTTTCTTTTGTCTCGTAAAGCGATTTGATAGACCAGCCACATCTCGTTATCTAAGGTTTGTTCGAGCGCTGATCTTAGATAAGTATGTCAGTGAAACATCGATACGAGTTCATCTACTGCCAAGCTCGGTCGAACGGCTAATTGACTTACAAGCTTGGCTATCGATGCTGAATTATAACTTCTGTACATCTGGTTTACAGGATTATGTGGCACTGATTCCCTCTTGCGTAATAAGATTATCATTTCACTACAACTTCAACTCCCCATAGTCCATCGCATCAGAAATGCGCCAAATGGTTTCTGATTTTGATTCTGCTGGCACGGCACGCGCTTCCCCAGCGCTGCTTCATGGTTTGGAGCAATTGCTCAGGGCCGATAAAATCAAGTCAACTGTGTCATTCCGTCATTATCAATATTTTCCATATCAACGTTTACTATTAACCCTTTTTCGCCATACAAGCCATGAGACATCATATGAGCACATCTCAGGTTATAATCCGGTGAATCAAATTGCCTGTGTCGAAGAACAAAGCAAGATAATCATGGAAAATGTGACATAATTATCACATAGAAGTCATATGCATCTCAACCAACATAATCATGGAAAATGGGACACAATAACTTTGGAAGTCAACGCAAAAGGCCGGTAGGTACCCTAGCTCGTGCCTTTGTCGCTGTCCTGTTCAAGTTTAGTCTCTTTCTCAGAGCGCCCAAAGTTTGATCGAAGCGATTGCAAATTCTCTGCGAGCTATAAAATACTGAATACTCCCTTTGATCCCTCCACTCTGGGCTGTTTCCTTAAAACACTGGCTAAGCTCTTGAAAAGCTCACTCAAACATAATGTGCCGCAGACGCCAGTAAATCGTCCCTCGTATTGCGTGGAATCATCTATCTCATTCCGTCTTGTAGCGTTGCTTACAACTACGCGCGATGTGGACATGTCCTACAGCAGGTACACGAATGACACGTCCTTCATGACTCTACTCATCATCGACCAATCTGGCAGCCTGAAACTATAGTAAGGTGCTACCTTTAGGAAATACTCTTCCAGCATTGAAACGGACTACCTCCAGGTAGTTTGCTACAGTCGCTATTGTAAATTTAGTCCTAGCCATCCACCCGGTTGCCAACCCCCTCGATGCACCCAAACGTGTGCCCAATAGTATGTCATAAAATATACTCATCCTTCGCGGTAATCTCATCTTTCCCTCCGCTACTCTTTGTCTTTCGACGACTATGCGTACAACATCTCGATCATGATCATTAGCCGCGGTTGGCCCGAGCAGTACTGTACACTACCTCCTATGATTTTCCCAGGATGTAGTTCTCACTCATTCCTTGGTTGCAGCCCCACGTATTGACAGCCTTTGTCCCAACTGCTCAGCGGGCGTCGGGAACCATGCTCGCTTCTAGCTATTTACCGTTTCAAATTTTGCCCAAATTTGTAGGTACCATCCACAAACCAAACGTACTCAGAACCGATAGTCTTTGATCTTCTGCTGTCACCATATCGATTGCTGGTAGTGCGGCATAACGTCTGATATCATCAATTCTTCAACATGGATGATTAGTCTCAGTGGCCTTTCACAAATGGGAGTGGTATACTCGATTTCTATACTTTGCCGATGTTCCATGTGGAGAACCGAGAATTACGGAGACCACGAAGGGAAATACGGCCAAAAAGTTCCGCATTGTCTGTAATATGATTGTCAAATGTCGAAAAATGTTGTCCAGAAAGGGAAGTTCGTCTGATACTGATTTGTGAGCTAATGTTGGCGGCCATCGAGGAAAAATGACCATTATACACATTTGACATTCTGGTTAGACCTTTGTCTATTCCTCTTGCATGAAGGCTGCTGCGTTTATTACAGTTGATACACCATGTTACTTACTCTGAATATGATGGCTCAACCAATTTTTTCCAGATGGAACAAAAGCCCTGACTACGATGGCGGATGAAGAGGCACGGACTGGGAGACAAGGAGGTTTTCTCAACTCGTGTACTTTCCTTTTACCGTGCAGAGTCGATATAGGCGTTCGACTCTACAAAATGGGTTACGCCACGACAGCTGTAAAATCAACTTACTCCCAGAAGATGGTCAAAGCCGCTTCTAATTACCAGGATTAATACTCTGTACCGATCAGTTCATATAGGTGGTCGAGCAAGTATGCTGAATGTGTCAAGGAAGGGCTGCCAGACGAGACCTGATGACGTTTGCTGATTGGCAGTGGCAATCACTGTTGCGTGGCCGGCCGAGTACATCGCGGAAGAAAATGACAGAACGATCCTCACTGGGATTCCGGACCATCTACCTGAATATAAATGGAGGCGACGAGGTAATGAAATGAATCGACCATAAGTTGGAAAGTATTTCGCCGGACCCACGAGTGACGTGGCTGCACGGCTACGAGTCCGGCTCGAACGGCTGCTAGTAGTTCCGCATCCACGGCAATAAGCATATACCGAGGCAGTTACTAACTTGCGCCGAGATATCAATAGGTTTACTTGCAAGCGACATTAGGCTCTGACAGTGATTTGGGTAAACTATATTTATGTCAGATTCATTCTCAAAGAACGCAAAAAATTACACCCCGGGTCTACGCCGCCAGGAAAAAAAGTTTTGAGGTAAGGGTGCGTCACATGTCGTCTTACTTAAAAATTTCTGATGGGATAAGTGATTTCCCCATAAACTTACCGTGGCCCTGGATCAAACCTTGGAGGGGTCGGATTGATGAACCTCGGCAGGCTGCCATTATATGACTTCTTCCACTTGCTAGATCAGTTCACTCCATTTGAACGGAATGTCGCTCATCGTATCTGAGACGGAGCCTTTGCTGGAAAGGCAGTCCAACCACAGACAACACGTCCCAAGGAAAGCTAGAGTGGGACCGCGGGAGATATCGAGGTCAACGCGTTATGGCATTCTGGCAGGAATATGGTCTGCAACTTTTCTTTCGGTGCGAAGGTCTCAAGTCTCCAGTAACTGCCAACTTATACTAAATTTAGGCTATAAATGGTATTGTCTGATTCTCTTGTTTGTTGAGTGATCTTGAATGATACGGGATGGTTCAGGTACCCTTGTTCCCACAAGTGAGTTCAGCAGATTCTTCGTCAACTATACCGTTCGTTCACATTGGAATCACTATAGTGCTGCCATCAATTTCGTCAGAGTTCAAGAAATTCAATCAAGCGAGTTGGCTTGGAACGGCGTATGTCTCTTATTTGTCACCGATTCCAAATTTATGTCTTGTCAGGTATCTACTCGCGACGTGTACATTTACACCCCTCTATGGTCGACTGTGCAATGTCCTAGGTCGAAAGGGTGCGAGTCAAGTGGCACTTGTATTTACGATGCTTGGGGTGCTTGGCTGTGGTTTTTCTCGAAGCATGGAAATGCTTATATTTTCACGATTCGTGTGTTTCTTGCCAACCATCACACTAACTAGATTAAGACATGACAGTTGTCAGGGATAGGTGGAGGTGGACTATTCACAGTAGGCTCGTGAGTAACGCAAGCTTTCGTTTTCCTTTTGATAAGCTGAGCATTCTCATGCGACAGGATCATTGTTAGCGACATGTACAGCATACGGGTATGGCATCTTGTATCTGATACTTCTGGCTAGAGCTGACTGGCCCATAGAACAGGGGCTTGACGCAAGGGATCACCAGCGTGTTTAACGGCGTAAGTGCCGTGGTCGTGAGTTTGAATCTCTGTTAAACCTTCGAGACAGCTGGGCATGGGTCTTGGTGGCCCTGTGGGGGGTGTGGTTACCGATTGGTGCATCACGCCTGCTATGCTCTTTCGTGATCTGATAGCCGATTCGCAGGCTGGGCTGGCGATGTGCTTTCCTAATCCAAATACCGATGTTCCTCTTTTCCTTCGCCTTGACATTCCACTTCCACCATTATGTCACTCCAGTCAGTGAATTGGAAGCTCGATATAGTTTCAGTATTCTCACTTTGGGCTAGGGGAAGGGTAAGAGTGCTATTGAGATCCTAAAACGGATCGACTACGGTGGATCCGTTACCCTTCTTTGCTCGGTTTGTGACTGTCCTACCCATACCTGGCATATTGATTAAATTACCACTCTAGGTTGCTGCTGCCCTCGTCTTCCTCAGCTCGCGATACAATGAAGGATTATCTGTGAGTACACGTACTATTCGTTCCCGGTGCGTAGGGTTTCTGATCCCGTTTCAGTGGTTGGATCTAAGAGTCGTGGCATCATTTGCCGTCATGGCCGCAAGTTCCATCTCCTTTTTCCTCGTGGAGTTTTTCGTTGCCCAAGAACCTATATTAGCCCCCTCCCTGCTGAAACAGAAGATACCAGTCCTTGTCGGCCTATCTAACTTCCTTGTTGCGATATGTAACTTCTCTGTCAACTACTTTTACCCGATGTGGTTCCAGACAGTAATGTCAACGAATGCTGCCACAGCAGGTGAGAAATTCCAAGTAGACAGATCATTGTTCTGTGTCATGCATGAACTCCGAATAAAATACAGGTCTCCATCTTGTTCCGAACAGCCTTTCATTGTCACTAGGTTCGATTTTCGCCGGCTACGTCATGCATCGCACGGGGAGATACAAGGCCATCAATTTGACTTTTGGATGGTTTCCCTTCATTGGGGCGTCTCTCATAGCGTCCCTACGCCGGGATTCTCCTGAGTTCCTAACCTGGATGGGCATCGTTCGTGATGATGTTCCATTCTCACCTTGGTGCCATACTAACAAACATCAGGCCCCCCTTGGATTTGGAAATGCTGTAGTTCTTCAAACAATGCTTAGTAGGTCATATTGTGTAATTATTTCCTTCGCTTCCATTCGTGACATCGATCAGTCGCGCTATTGGTTCATCTGCCAGGTATGCCAGCCTTCGGGATCATTGCTTGTGCTATGTCCAATGGTTGCTAGAGTCTCAAATGGCAGTGGGAACTGGTTTTGGACAGTTGTTTCGCGGCCTAGGTTCGTTCGACCTGTAATCTGATCGGAAGATGGGAACATACCACCTCACAGGTCAGGTTGGGGGCGTCGCCATCGCATCAGCCATATTCCAGTGCAAGTTGGACACCGAGCTCCAGCATAGAATCACTGGGCCAGACGCTGAAGAAGTACGTTCCCAAATATTGCAGTGCTGATTGAGAATGAAGACGTAGTAATACTTTTTGTCTAGATGATTAGGAAAATCCGGCATTCTTCAGAGGTAGTCGCCACTCTGCCTCCACAGCTCCAAAGACACGCGAGAGACTCTTATGAAATTAGTCTCAAAGCTGTCTTTTTTTTTTCTGCGTGCTCAACGTTATTGGCGTTCCTCGTCCGGGCTCCTGTAAGTTTTAATTTATCTGGTCTCACGCTCCTCTAAAAAGTCAAAACAAACTTTAGATTCCTGATAGAAACCTTGACGAGCGAGAGAGAGGTCCCATCAGTGATAATACCACTACGTCGGGTTCAGGTTCTACCACGACTGGGGATCTAGTTGACGATTCCGATGGGCCTGTGCAGCCTACTGTGACCCGTAGGCGCCGTCTCTCCACGTTCGAGCCACCCGATGGTGCCATGGATCCGGAGAGACGAAACGCTTGCCAATGTGCTAAAGATGGCTAGATGAAGTCCTTCGGTGCCTCACCCTTTGTATATAGCATCTCCGTATAGGGGCATAACCTGCCAATTAATTGTTCATTGGTAACTATGGAGAGTAAGAACAAGAAGCTAAGTGAATGAAGGCACATTTTCATGACTCTTTGTGTAAGCCAAACTTAGACCTTAGACCGTCGACCAAGTAATACAACTGCCACTAAGATTAAAGACATGAGTAAATTGAGAAAAAGAGGCTGCTGTCATCTAATATATATATTAGAGCAAGAAAAAACTTGCATTACCGTAAAACTCGTGGTCAATCGTGACAAACAAATCGCACAACTATTGACCCCGATCGCGAAAGAAAATAAGTAACAGTAAGTACTGAGAAATTGACAAATGAACAAATGAAGGGAAAGATAACCAAGGGTCACGTCAACCACCACCATCACCGGATCGCATAATATCACAACTATGAGGATAAGGAAGGTGCATGATTGAACTCCGTCGCAGGCGAAGGCGCAGTTACCGGCGTATCAGCTGCCTCCGCTTTCTTTTCTTCCGTCTTCGCTTCCGCTGCTGACTCCATCCCCGGTGCAGACTCGATCGGCTCTTCCTTCTTCTCAATCACGACCTCAATCTCATCTGTTATACAAACGACTCTCTGCGACTGTGGAGTCTCAACCGGCGCGTCTGTAGATTCTTCTCCAGCATGTGTAGAAGCTGGTGTAGAGTTTTCGGGCTCTGCAGCCACATCAACTGTAGGCTCGGGATCAGGGGCAGGTGCCGTAGCCTCAGCCGGGAGGTCGAGCATCTCACTAGGCAGATCCTGCTTAGTGGCAGGTGTCAGCACAGCAACAAATTCTGCCACTTCCGCCTGAGCCACCTCCTCGACCTCCTCTGCAGCCACCTCTTTCGGAGGTTGTGCCTCGTTCGCCTCTTTCTCAGTCTCCGTCGGGGTATCCTCAACCGCTTCTTTGCACTCTGCGACTAGGGGCGTCGTCTGCACTGTAATCGATGCGAGAGCCGTCTCGGCAATGTCGGCCTCGACGGGAACAGATGCAGACTCTTCAGTTGTCGTTGGCTCTGCCTTCGGTGTGATAACAGGATGTTCTGCAACGGTAGAGGTAGGTGACACCTCCTGAGGTACTTGACCCTCCTGCACCGGCGCCGGAAGCAAGGCCACGGGAGGCGGTGGTGAGTGGAGTATCGGTGACTCAGGCAACGACTGTCCCTAAATGAGATCGAATCAGCGCATCATGGTGCTGCGGTACCAAAAAGTTGCTTACAATTTCCTCTAAGCATTCCACCGGCGGTTTCACAGCATGAGGTAGTTCCTCCACATCCATAGGCGACATCGGCTCTTCCATGACCTCAAATGGGGGAACCTTCGGACTTGCCTTGGCCAACTCTTCTGCTACCGCATATGCATCGTGCAGCACCATCGTATCCGTCCTACTTCGTCCCAACTTTCTTGGACTCTCACTTCCATGACCGTTATTCAACCTTGGCGGGCTGGCACTCTTCGTGCGCGTCTCAACTGGAATAACATTGCTTCTCTGTGACCACTGCGCTTCTCCCACCATGTGCGGGTCGACAGCAGTAGGAAGTAGGCGCGGCGCTGGTGTATCGTGGTGGACTTCATTCTCACGGTCACTGTCCGAGTCCATACTGAGAGGTGTGGGTATAACAAGGAATTCGGAAGGTACGAGGTCAAATTTGGATGTGAGAGCGAGGAAGCGGGCATAGAGAGAGGATTCAGCCTCGGCTTGTTCGAAGGCTTCGCGATGGTGAAAGTACGCGTGGGCGAAGATCCGGCCGAGGCGGCGGGCTAGAGATGAGAAGTGTCGGTGAGATGATTGGGGTATTTGGATGCTTCAGATCGTTAGTTGTAGTTTGAGACAAACAGAAAGGAAAGAAAGTTCACCGTGAAGGAAAAGCGCGTGGGGTATTGAGAAGGGCAGTAGCACTATCTAGTGTATGCAAAATGTAGTCAATCGCGCAACATTGCTATCAATCATGCTTGTCAGAGCAACTTGCCAAAAGAAAAGATTGATTCGAACACACTTCAACATTTCCGTCAGTTCCATGGGCGACACAGAGATATAACCATTCGCCAGCTTTCATCTCAGGACACGACGCGCGCGTGCATTCCTGCTGTAGCATAGTAATTAAAGGGTGCGTCAAATCCTGCGCCAACCGCCTGAAGGTGCGTGTCAATGAGTAACTTACCGAGAAAGATTCGAAAGCTCACCTGAGTTGTTCGTAGATCCAACACGCCTCATCGACTGTCGGTTCGTTCTTTCCCTTCTCGTCGCCATCCTCACCGTCGTCCTTAACGTCGTCCTTATTCCCTTCTATGTCAACCCCCTTTTCCTTCCCAGCACGCTTTCCCGGAAGAGTCGTAATAGCTTCCACGTCGTGCACGTCCAGACGAATAAGCAACGAAATGTATTCTTGCAATTGGAACGCGCTGTCGAGGGACGCTAATGAAGGCAGATTTTTTACAGGATAAAATGTCGAAATCCTCGACCCTCGAAGCGGTCGTTGTGGTAGAATGACCATCGTCAATGTGTTAGGCGTCGTTAACGCCGTGATAGTGTCGATGAACGCGCTTGATCCTACTTGACTACTTATTGTTGACCGGGCAAATTTGTCATTACGTAAGTAATAAGTGACCACTGTGTGAATTAGAACTTGGAACCTAATGGTAGGCTCTGCAGAGAACAATCATATAGAAAGCTTTTTTTGTCTGGACGGCTCCAAGTCGTTATTTTAACTCTTGGCCAGAATACGTCAATCGTATATTGCAGCTGACTATGGTCGTCAACCAAGATCCCTGCGAAGCGCCATGGAAGCCCGTGCTGAAGTCGAACGATTTCCCCTGCAGCATTGTGCTGAACCGACTCCAGATCGAGCCATGAGACACACACGAGGTGCCAGAGAGGAGATCCCATACCATTTCCGGAACGCTTCTTTTTTTGCCACGCAGCGTGAACTCTAATCGCGGTTTGGCTACTGAACCTTTCTATACAACGCTACTTGAAGTCTTTAGACGAAAGCAAAACAGAGCCGGGTCTTCATCAAGGTGGAACCGTGGAAAAACGCCGATTGCCGTCAGACGGAATTCGGGCGGACCTTGTTTTCATACCTTCGAGATTAAATATTCGAAAGGTTACAAGACCCACTACAGAATAGCGGGAATATGGGGTCTGTCCAGAAAGTTGAATGGTCGCAGACCAATATCAGACTGCCACATCGTAGTTTCTGTAAATGACTTGTTTTACGTCTAGAGCCTATTGACTTCATACTCTATGCCTACCAAAACTTTCGTTTACGACGATGAATAGATGTGCAACAGAAGGCCGTCCAAGATGCTTGCGCCCACCACGCGGCACGGTGATCTAAGTCTCCAATTACACTTTCCCCGACGGGACCTTCCAAACACGGACATTGCCGCTCCGGCTCCCACAGCCTTTCACGAGGGTTATTACTATCATCAGTTAGGAGTCTCATGAAATTTGATCAAATCATGAATTGTATAACATCGACAATACCTTTTACTAATCGGACTACTGGAGTCTATACCATAATTTCTCAATAAGATATGTCTGCGCCGAATCAAGGAATGGTGGAATGGCCAATTTCCGGTAAGTCGAAACTCCCTTACCGTGTTTCAACATCAAGTAGAAGTACTAAGTATTACTAGCAGTAGTCTTGGACGTCAGAACACGGATTGTAACTCAAGAAGATATATTATGGGATTGTGTAAGAAGTAATTGGATGTGTGTACACTCAGTAAATATACATAATGAAGGATTATACAGGTCAAGATACTGATACAAAGGATATTGCCGATAGACCAGTCAAAATTAGCAAGGTACAATAGAGCCTGAGGATGGTACTTTGAAAGGCCTTGACAGAAGCTTTGTGACAAGGATGTAGTAGTGATAAGCAACATGTTACAAGTTGAGTACATACTTACAGTACTAAGTAAGTAGATTAAACATTCAACAAAAATGCGTCACGTTGTGTTGCGCTCAATTTCTGACTTTGAAATCTGATGAATGGCAAATTATCAATTGTCATGCAGACACACTGTCCCTTGTATCTCACATTTTGCAGCTCAGAATGCTTTAAAATTCAGAATATGCTATCTCTTACACTAGCATAGTTCTCAGAAAGTTTGGTGGTAGTATGCTCGGTAATAACCAAATCCAGAATAATTTGAGTATCCTTTTCTCATTTTTATGGTCTTATTGGCTACATTGCATGCAAGTTTTAGTCAAATTCCTCTGTTTCTTTTGCGAACTATATTATAACACTATAGATCTAAGATATTTTACAAAGGATCAGTGGCTCCATGTCTGCAATTTCTTACAAAACTCTATTTTTTTACTCCCAACTGTTTTGAAACCTATAACATGTGATAGTATAGGAGGGATTGTTGTAGGTGCTTCTTGAGAGCTTGATTTTGGTTGTTTACAAACTATTTGAATTATCTAATCACTATCCAAGGTCTTTTTTGGTGAAGTGTTCATTAAGAGTAGTAGGCTGAAGAGACTGGGATTCCTCAAGGAATGTTTTATGTCCAAAATTTGTGGGAACACCCTTTAACTGGTATGCATTTGGCTGATATGGAAAAGGATGGACATGTTTCCTAGGTGAGTGTTAAATTTTATTCATTTGTTGAGAAATTTGCTGTATATTATCTGCCTAATACAATTTTGTGTGAAATTCAGCTTTATAATAACTGTCTAATACAATGGATGTGCTGAACAATCACACCCAAGCCCCTTGCATAGTCCAGCCTTAGACCCACAACCCTGGATGAGTTCCCCTGCCTAGTAAGGACATACCCAGTGCAGCTGAGCCCCCATGGTCAGCACAACCTGGCATAATGTCAAGACTCACCCTTACCCCATTCTTGATGTCTGCATACGATCCCACATACCCACCTGCTGGCTATCCAGCCAATTATTATGGTAGGCTGGTACCTGACCCCTACTACCCCCCATTCTACCTGCCAATGCCTGACTGCTATGTTGCAAACACCCCATGGTACTGGATCCCAGATCAGAACCTGGCCCCCTACAGCTCATCTGTCAGTCAGGGACCCCTCCTGGACTGGTGCTGCCCCTCATTGTATTCTGTTGAAGGGACACACCCCCACATGCAGCCTGACACCCCTCTGGCCCCTTGGGCACCTGCCACCCCAACCCACCCAGCCTACCAACCCTTCCCCTTCTGAGACCCTACTACCCCTACCAAAATCCCCACTGCAGCCCTGGTCCCCCTAGAACAACTTGACAGCTACTTCCCCCCACAGCCTTGACCCTCTGTTGCCCCACCAGCCCAAGCTCCACCTTCCCCCAGACAGCAATGGGTTGAAGCCTACTTCCAACAGTGCAATGAGGTCCTCCACTCCCTCCACCTCTTCCCTGCCAAATTCATTAAATGTATGCAAGCTGTAAGGGCAACCTCCAGGAGCAGTGGCTAAGTCACATGGCTAGCAGAGGGGAATCCAAAGTATATTAGAAAGGTAAATGACAATACAAATAGTAACTAATCACCTAGCAGAGGAGAATCCAAAGAGAACAAGTCTAAGGA
The DNA here is from genome assembly GCA_017657295.1 of Termitomyces sp. DKA64. NCBI lineage: Eukaryota > Fungi > Basidiomycota > Agaricomycetes > Agaricales > Lyophyllaceae > Termitomyces > Termitomyces sp. DKA64. The sequence goes on along the minus strand of JAGGAV010007933.1, from coordinate 5,159 downwards.
TCCCTGCTGCTTGGTGTGGCACATCAGTGGGCAGTGGAGGCATGGGAATGACTGTATAGACAACTGGAGCTAACCCTAACCTCAGGAAAGTGCTTGATGAGGAAGTATGGCAAGTTCCAGGGGTTTTGTGAAAAGGAGAATGACCCCCAAGATCTCTGGGGATCTGGAGAGCACCCCAGAGGTGTTAAACAAGCCTTGGGAAAGGGGAGTGGGTTGAGGTGAGTTGGCATAGGTCAGGCACAGAGGTTGGAAATGGAAGTCTCCTGACATTGCCTCCCCCTCTAGCATGTGGCATCTTGATGTGTGGGGTAGAAGAAGCTCCAGATTGCCTGGTCTACTGGTAAGATGTGTTATGACCTGTTCCTGGACCCCCACCTCACCCTAGACCTCCCCTGAGCCAGCCCAGCAAGCCTGGAACACATCCTCCTTCTTCCCCAACCTCTATGACACTCCCCTATCCCCAGTGCCCATTCCAGCAACTCCCAATGCTTCTTTGGAAACTCCCAATGCTTCTCTGGAAATCCCCAATGCTTCTCCAGCATTCTCCATGATCTCCCTGGCCCTCCCCCAGGGTCTGGGTAACTTCAAAGTCCCTCCACCCTTGGCACACATCATGGTTATGCATCAAGACACTACTGACACCCAGCTAGCCAGTCTTGGGATGCCCTGAACAGTCATACCTGAGACCTGCCTGCATGGTCCAACCTCAGACCCATGGTCCTGGAGGAGTTCCCCCCATAGATACTTAAGCCATAGAGTAGTAATAGTTAAGGCAGTCTTGATATTACCTATGTTCTCATGTTTGTTATGTCTCTCATGTTTCCATCTCCATTGTTCCATATTGTTTCATCAAATCTTATTGTTTCCTGATCTCACCTCTCTCAATGTTATCAGTTTCCATTTTTGTCTCAGTCTCTTGTCTGTTTCCTAGGTCTTGTCTTGTCTCATTTACTTCAGTTTCTTGCCTTGTCTTGACTTCCCTGATTACTTCACTGCTATTTTCCATTCCTCATTAAAAGTCCCTCCCATTCCAGAATCCTTAAAACCCCTCTATACTCTTAACCTGGACCTGCCAAGTTGCCCCCTAGCTCTTGTTATTCAACTTCAGAGCTCCATATCATGCTCATCACCCATTTGTCCATCACTCTGGCTCCCCCATATAGCCTACCAGAGTACCCCAGACCTCCCCAGACCACTGTTACCTCCTTTGCCCACTCTGTTTCACTCTTCTGGAGCTCACTGGAGCCTGGGATTGTGAGTAGAGACATTGTGTCCACCTAGTAAGGGACTTGCCCAGTGCAGCTGAGCCTGTGGGTCAGCAGAACCTGACATAATATCAAGACTAACCCCTTACCCTGTTCTCAATGTCTAACTACAATCCCATGTATCTACCTACTGGCTATCCAACTGACTTTTATGGTAGGCCAGTATCTGACCCCTATTATTCTCCACTTTATCCAATGCCTGACCACTATGTCACAACCACTCTGTGGTACTGGGCCCTGAAACCAAAACCAACCCCTTATGGCCCATCTATCAGTCAGGGCCCACCTCCAGACTGGTGCTGCCCCTTGTTGTACCCTGTCAAGGGGACCTACCCCTACCTATAGCCTGACACCTCTTGGCCCCTTGGGCACCCACAGCCCCAGTACCCTCAGCTTTTCCCCCCAGGCCCTACTATGCCTACCCTGTCCCTGCTGTGGCCCTGGTCTCCCAGGCACAATTTGACAGTTACTTTCCTTCTTGGCCTTGACCCTCTGCTGCTCCCCCCATCCAAGCCCCACCCTCTCCTAGACAGCAAGAAGTTGAAGCCTATGTCCAACAATGCAATGATGTCCTCCACTTTCTCTGCCTAGCTCCTGCTGAATTTGCCAAAAGAGCAAGAGCCTTCCTTGTCAGCCTGGGACACCAAAACATCTCTGAAATACTGGAAACCTGGGCAGATTGCCTCCTAGACTTCTACAAGTGCTACCAGCAAGGCACCCTCCTCAAGAATGTCAGGAGTACCCTCAGGATTGATGCTAGCCTCTGGGAAGAACTTCATGCCCTGGTCAACAAAATCCACCTGAACCCCCACCATTTTGAAGACCCCTTGGACTCCACCCACTCCTTTCATGTGCAATGAGAAGAACCCACTAGGGCCCAAGCTGAAGCCCCAGCCCCCCTTCCTTGCTAGCAGGAGGAGCTCAATGCTGCATCCAACATCCTGAGGTCTCTCAACCCCACCAGAGGATTATTTGACCAACCTGCCACTCACACCCTGGGCCTTTCCACTTGCCCCTAGGCCAACTCCATCCCCAGCACCTTCCACACCTGGGACTGGCCCACCAAGCCTGAACACCCTGTCCAGAAACTCCCTCAACTCCTTCCCTCCAACAACAATCTTGCTTCCACCCACATTATCTCTTACATTAACAAGCTAGAGACCCTTGGTGGGGAGCCTACTCCTTGAGGAGGAGCTCCTGAGTTCCCCAGGGACTGACCCCCCCATGTCAACCTCTGCACCTCCTAGGGATATGTGCTGCCTCTCTGCAACAACCCCTTGCCCCCCCTCCAACAGCCTCTCAGCCCAGGGCTTCTAGAACAGCCCTTCCACCTGTGCCACCCCCACCCCTGCCCATTCCCTTGCCTAACTGCCTCACTGACACCAACAATTTTGAGCTGCTGACCCCCAGAGGACCCCCTCCTCCTTGCTGGGCCCCAGGACCTCCCCTGGACAATGTGGGCCTGAACCCCAGCAGTGGGCCTCCCAACAGCAGGCCTTGTGGTGAATGGGGCCTGGCTATGGACAACTTCCCCCCTTGGCACAGAGGCAGGAACAACTATTACTACTACTACAATGCTGGACCCCCACCCTGAACCCAAAATGCTCAGAACAACACATGTGATGCACTGGCCTGGGAAGAGAAGCTCAACATTCAGAAACCAGAACCCTGCAACAGCTGAGACCCTTGGAAATGGCAGACATTCTTAACACAGTGTCTTACCATGTTCCAAGCTAAGCCCATCACTTTCCAGCTTGAGAGCTCATGAGTGGCCTTTGCCACCTTCTACTTGCAAGGCATTGCCTTTGACCACTACATGGCACTGCTTCAGTTTGACCCCAACAACCCAGTACTCTCCAATTGGCCCACCTTCACACAGGAATTCTCCAGTAAGTTCAGAGTCTTTGACACTGTAGCAGGGGTGGAAGAAAACTTGTACAACCTCTGGATGTGCAATAATGAACAATTTATGACCTTTATTATCTGGTTCAAGTGGGAAGCCTATGGGACAGGATGGAACTACAATGCACTCCAATTTGTCCTTCACTGCACCCCCCCACAGTGGATTAAGGATGGCCTCTGCCTTGCATCCAAGTAGCCCACATATGATGGATACAAGGCACTCATCACTCAGATTGATCAGCACTATTGGGAAGACCAGAGCAAATACCAAGGCCCATAGAACAACTAGAACCTCTCTGGCAACCCCAGTTGGCTGCCTGGAGCAACCAACAACCCCTGAACAATCACCCCCATGATGCCTGCTAACCCTGCACCCTGGTTCTCCCCTGGACAAGGCCTAGCTAACACCACTCAACCCCCCACCCAGTTTAATGCTGCCAATTTCTGTGACATCCCAGACCCTCTAGACCTCAGATCTGGCAATTCCCTGGACCTGGACAATCCCCTGGACCTGGACAATCCCCTGGACCCCACAGACAATTAGGAGGCCCTATGCACCAACCAGATCAAGGACCAGCCCTGGATCAATGTCCTGGCAGAGACCCAAGCACATTGATGGAAGGAAGGGGCATGTATTCTGTGTGGTGAGCAGGGTCATTTCATCAATGATTGCCCTAAACACCAGGTTATGGGACATGCTGTTTGGACCATCAATGGGGAGGACTGTGACTATCAGTTTACAGAAAAAAACCCAGCAGTTTAGGTCCTGAAGATGCACTAAATTACAGATCAGACTCCGATGCCCTGGCTACTTTCCTCCATGCAACAGTAATTGCTCTGGACACCCTTCTGGCATACCTCCCCTTGCACTTTGCCCACAACCTCCTCCTCTGCACCACCCTTCCCTTCTCCCCCAACTCTGTACCCACTCTGATCAACAGCAGCACAACAGACACCTTCATCAATGAATCCCTAGTGGCACTTGCTCAACAACCTCCTTGGCAACTCCCCTTCCCAATCCCCCTAAAACTCTTTGAAGGTGATCTGACCTCCACTGGCAACATCACTCATTGTGTAGAAACAAGAATCACTTTTGCCAATGGGCAACAGCAAGACCTCTGGCTATTGATCATGAAGTTGCATGCCTCTGCCCCCCTCATCTTCAAGTTTTCCTGGCTCCAAGTGACTAACCATTGCATTGACTGGCCAAGTCTCACCCTCTGCCTCGATTGGGATAACTTGCCTGACCTGGGACTCTGTCAGAGGACTGCTCATACTAGACCCTCTGGTTTGTTTCCTCTGTTTCAAGCCTGCCTTTCATTTCCATCCTCCCATCTTCTAGTGACAAATACTTTTGACCAAGGGCTATGTCACATGCCACAAGTCCAGAGATCAAGGCCATTTACAATGGATTTCCATTTTCAATACAATCTCCAGAGTTATGGCAATTTCCGGAGTTTGCACTTTTGGGTTAGGGTTATTTATTTTTTTTTTTTTTTCCTGAAGTGTCACACCTGGCCAGGGAGCTCCTTAGACTTGTTCTCTTTGGATCTCCCTCTGCCAGGTGAGTAGTTATGTCCATAGACCCTTGTACAGTACTGAATAGACTTTGGATCTCCCTCTGCCAGTTGTGTGACTTAGCCACAGCCTCCAGAGGTTGCCCTTACAGCAGAACAAGTCTCTAGTTTTGGTCTGGGAGCCCCCTTTTCAATTGTTTTGATAAGTCAATACAATTGTATCAATTGTTCCAATAAGTTGGTGCAACTGAAGGGTCTCTCCCCCACTGGCAACTTGTTACTCTCTGTGCTTCCACTATGACCCAGCCAGCCCCTCCAGCACCTCCCCCTGATGATTCAAGCCCCCAGGATGAAGCCTGGAGTCACCTGTTCACTTTAGAGACACAGGTCCAACTTATCCAAGCTTCCCTTACCTCCCACACTGCCAAACTCACTGGACTATGCCAAGCTACTGAAGCTGTGTCCCTCTCCCTCC
>JAGGAV010007932.1:0-29064 GCA_017657295.1 Termitomyces sp. DKA64 | reverse complement strand
TTATATCCACGTCGAAGAAGCATAGGTTGAAGGGTGACCCATAACGCTTCGCTCTTATGAAGTATCCCAAAATAGCTCATGCGAGATGTCCACGGATACTTTGAGATGGTGCATTTGAATGCCTCCTCTGGATCCAGCGCTTGTCTTTTTCTTGACCATGGTAAGAGTTTCATGACGTACAGGGATAATCAGTATCTTCTATGAGTTACGTCTGTATACCAGACAATAAATATATCACGCATCGGGAACAAGGACGACAAGGACAAGGACGGAGTACAATAACAGTGTGGGGCCAGGCGCTTAGCTCGCGCTTTTGTTGGAAAGTTTGGGACAATGTCAATTGTGATCTCAATGGTAACAGCTTTTGAATCGATGCAATATACCTGTTAGAAAGTGGTTGTCGCGGAAATAAGAACGAGGGAGCATAACATTGAAATACAACGATGTGACCCATGTAACGCCTTTCTGTCATGAAATTGTGTTGTAATCGCTTTTGATAGGTTGGGACAAGCATATGGGAAGATAACAATTTCCTTGTTTTACGACAATGGTGCCCCGTTTTACAAGGACACAACAGCTTCGAGTAGCTTCTTCTGCGCTAAGGCTGTCCATACCCTCATTAACTATATATACTTCTCTTTTTCTCAGGTTTGTTTTCAGAAAACCGATAACCCATGAAACTCAGTACAGTTCGAGCAAACCAAAACTATTACAAATCTCAGCTTCAGCTCATCGTTCAAGCCCACGCGGTCCACGTTCAGAGACGCGACAATGACGCTGAGGAGTTACAGGACCTTAAATACGTCACTATGCAAGAGCTAGAAAAGTACGTTGTACTATTACTATCCAGTTCTCTTGCTGATTTTATTATAGATGTTTCCGGGGGATATGTAGCCTGCAGAAGGATCTGCGCAACTTTCGATATTATTTGCGTATTGCTCGAGAGGACGAATTTCCCAGCCGTATTGAAGTCTGCAAGAGCGTCCTTCTCGAAGTTGTGACCTGTTACAATGTACGCATAATTGAGTATTGCGAATGGGCGTCATTCTCCTTCACTGCTGATCATAATGGATTTTCTTCGCAGGAACAAAGTCAGGCCAGGATTGCTGCTGAAGGATTGGCGGAGACCAGTCCAGACATTATTCAGGAAGAGAAAATGGCCTTGGTCTGTCCCCTTTTCTTTGACTCAGATAAAATTGCTTACCTGACGACATGGCTGTCAATTATAAGGAGCGTCTACTGTCTGGCAGGACGACAAATGCCGACATTCAAAACGTAAGAAAACACGTCTACCGATCATGGTGCGAGTCACCAGGGTGAATACTGACCATTTAAAAGGCACCCATCGAATCGATGACTGCATCGAAACCCGGAGTATTGCAACATATTCGTGATCTACTGAAGATAAAGGCAGGAAATAATCAATCTCAAATTGATCACCCACCGAAACCTTCTGCTCTCTTTCGACTGTGAGATCGTTAATCAGTATCTATCCCTCCTGATGTGGCAAACTAATGTTACAATGACCCTAGACCTTCCATAGAGCATCTTTCGCCATTGATAGGATCAATGCAGTGAGTCGAACAAACACCCTGAAAAATCCATGTTTGAACACTCCTCAAACAGAGCTCTGTTATCCGAAGATGATGCATCGAGTCCCCAATCAGAAATCTCGGTCTCGCAGCACCATCATGGTGACCATGTCTTAGAACTCGCCGACTCACCGCCAAAATTACCGCATCAGCGGTCATCCAAGACAGGTGAGGGTACTATCAGTCGGATGCCAACGATGCTCATTCTGACGATCATGCAGAGGCCCATAGCCTATGGCCAACGCTAAAAATTCCGGAGCGCGAAAAAATCTTCACTATAGCCGAGGAGGACCGAGACTATGATGTGGACGATGAGCTTCCTGAGGTATATGTACCTGATCCCTTCGAAAGATGGAAACTTTCTATTCTAGGGCACCGGCCTAAAAATCTGCCTGAGAAAGTTCCTGGCAATATTTACTGGACTGATGAGGTTTCATCGAACATCTTGAACGGGTTCGACACTGAAGACGGAAAGAACGTTGAAACTTCTAATTCAGAACACCGCGATGCTGCTCTTGATCTCCTAAACTATGTTCGTGAGGTGCTGAGGGAATTTCCAGTGGATTACGATCGTGAGATGACCTCGTCGCCTGCTAGTGATGTTAGTGAGTACTAGCCCCTTCAGGGCTACGCTATGGAGCCAGAATGCAAAGTTGTCGATACTGGGTGTCCTTTGAACCAATGTATATTTGTCATGTAATTATGTGCATATGCCCGGGGAACACGTATGATTGACACAGAGTTGTCGTGTATAGCTGTCATTGTCCAGGTAGCTCATAGTCGAGTACAATGTGTTGCTGCTCATCGGAACATGATGTGTTGTTGCCCTCTTGTAAACGGACAAGTAGTGGGGTCGTACTGCCCTTCCCTTGAATAAAGCATAGCCCATCTATAATATACTGTCAAATGACGATGTTCTGTCCTCTCCGATCGAATGCCCCTCAAGACACAACAAGCCTACATCACCGAAGTACACTCGCCCGTAATGTATTTGGAGACCCGAACGATTCCAAGTCTTCTGAGCTCTTTCCTGGCGCTACCAAAATCACGGCTAAATCCTTCTGGATCCTCTGCAGAACCTTGGTCAGGTGCGCCAGCCCCGCCTGTTGGTCCGACAATATCTGCAAAGCAGCTGTCAGCACCAAGGTTCGAAAGATAATATAGATTATGGGACATACTTGTGTGATCTGTGCTAGTCCTTCCTCATCTACAACCGCCCACTCACCGCCGCTCCCATCTCCACTCCGTCCCTTCTCTGCCGATGCGCTCACAGCCCCAATGAGCCCCCATAGCTCATTCATCTTCCCCACTAGTCGCCCCCGGCGCAGCTCCTCCTCAATTTCCTCTAGCCTCCCTCTAAGCTGCTCCTCCTCCGGCCGAATTGCAGACGAACGAATTGCAGGAATTAACAAATGTAGGTGTTGTGCAAAGCCAAGGAGACGCTGAGCTACTTGTGTTTGCTGCGCTGCAGCGCGTTTGAGGCGAGAAACGTTGGAGAGGGCATGTCTTTCCGCGAGCGCATCGAGGCGTTTTTTCACGTCCTGATACAAGAAAGCTGGGGGGTCAGAAAAGATGAGAAGAGCCGCAACGCGTGCAACGCACCGTTAGACGTTGTTTGAGTTTTTCAGATTGGGCAGATTGAGCGTCTACGCGGGCACGAAGATCGTCGAAACCGGTTGCAAATACTGGGACAAAGCTGTGAAGCAAGGTCGGAACGTGTAGTAAAGAAGTCGAAAGTAGAGCCTACTCACCATGACGGATTTGGATTTTCTCTCCGTGCCTTCTCCCACAACTCATTTGAAACATTCAATGGCCGCTGGTACTGCACCACCTTAGAGGGATCGACCATGTTATAAAATGCATGCTACAATGAAAAATGTCAAATCAATTAAGCTGCTGGATCATCGTGAAGACCTTACTTGGAAACGACACTCTGGTGATAAAGGATTCCATGCATTATACACTGCCTCGATACGTTTTTGGAGCGATGCATGCTGAGCCTGGGCATCCGCCTGCTGTTGTACGGGTCCAACGGTGGTTCGTCCGAGTATTGAAGATCCAAAGCCTCCAGCTTGGCTCGCACCACCAAGCACACTTGTTCCAAGGGTGCTAGTATTTCCACCTCCGAAAAGCGGATTAGTATTCGTCGATCCTGTTGCTGTTGTCGAAGATTGACCAAATATTGAAGGTTTTGCTTGTGTTTGACCAAACGCTCCGCCGCCGAAGAGAGGATTAGTGCTAGTTGTAGTAGATGTTGTTCCCGATGGATTGGTGTTGGTATTGATGTTCAGACCTGGTTTACTGCCGAGAAAACTTCCGCCACCGCCAAAGACACCTCCGCCACTCTGCTGCTGAGGTTGCACGGTAGAGGCGCCAAATAGACCTCCAGTAGTCACTGGTTGTGTCATAGTAGAGGAACCAAATGGACCGCCACCTGTCGTTGAAGGTTGTGTCGTGCTGGAAGCACCGAAGAGGCCGCCGCCTGACGCAGGCAGTGTAGTATTGGAGTTGCCAAAAATGCCTCCACCAGCCGTTGTAGGCTGTTGTGTGGAAGCCCCGAAGATACCACCACCTGTCGCGGGTTGTGTCTGTTGAGTCGAAGTACCGAACAACCCTCCCGTCGCAGCCGGCTGACCAAAAATACCTCCCCCTGTCGTATTCGTATTCGTTGCACTCGAGTTTCCAAAAGCCGACGTGGTCTGAGCAATATTGGGGAGCAAGGGATTCGTTGACTGTGTTGCCGCGTTCTGTGCTGAAGCACCGAACAGGCCTCCTCCCCCTGCAGGCTGTTGCTGTGTATTCGAAGCACCAAAAAGGCCACCGCCCACTTGTGGCGCAGTTGCGGCCGTGCTGCCAAAGAGTGACATGATATTAAAGTACCTAGAATTTTGTTATTGCCTGTCTAGTTCAACAATCAAACGCGTTATGATCTTACTATTCCAGAAATATTGAGCGAATCCCGATTTCGCGAAAAAAAAATCGTTTGACGGTCCCCAGGCCGTCCAACTCTTCTGTTTATACAGTCAAACGCAGGGAGAGCCGAATAGACCTTGAGAAGGGAATGAAATGACAGGGACAGGCGTTGTTCATCATTGTTTGGCGCTGCAAGGCGATCCAAACACAGGCCTTCTGACTTTCAACCACGCGTTCGCGATAATCCAAGATCAAAACAGTGATATGCCTGCAAGCTTTCGTGCAGCGGCCGCGTGCATCCCACAGTTTAAATTTATAAAGAGCACTTTGTTACTCGCTAGTAGCACCTTTGACCATGGCTCCTAGGCGGAATTGGAAGCCTACTTTGAGATCGTTTCCCTCATTGTCAGCACTCCGACAGAGCGAGAATAGCCAAAGCGGGCCCCAGATCGAAGAGAACGATGCGGTTTTTCTGTAACTTCGTCGGATCTGTGATTTGACAACGCATCTTACTTCTCTCTGTTTGCGTAGAATTCTCGGGCAGACGGGGGCAGGCAAAAGCACAGTAGGATCGACTCGTTCTTGCTGATTTATATCCTGATTTTTTAATTCCAATCTAGTTCGTGAATCATGCCCTTGGCCATGAAGCAGCGTCCGTAGGACATAATCTGAATGCGCACACGACAACTATTATTCCATACCTGTGTCCAATTCATCCTGAACCCAACTCGGGTCGTATCTTTCTCGTGGACACTCCTGGGTTCAATGACACGTGGGACAGCGATCGGGCAATTGTCAAACGTATCCTGGATTGGCTGCAAAATTCGTGAGCATTTCCTTGAAGTACCTCAGGATTTTTCAATACTCACAAAGAATTCTTCGATCGCAGTTGTAAACCTAAAACCAGGTTTGGCGGAATAATATACCTCTATGAAATCAGCCAGGCGCGCGATAATCCCACCGCCAACTTCATGCACCCAACCAAGCTCTCAGAACCCGAAGCCCTTAAATATGTCATCCTCGCAACTGTGAAGTGGAGTGACGCCCGGGCAGACGCCGCTGAACTTCGTGAGGCTCAGCTCAAGAAATCCTGGTCCATGCTGGTCGAGCGCGGTTCCCAAATGGCGCGCTTCAACGATTCAACCGAATCTGCACATCAGATCATAAATATGTTTCCGAAGGAGGCGCTGCCCATCGAACGTATCCAGAAAGAGTTTCGCAGGATCCTCGGGATGTTACCTGCCGAGGCGTCTGACAGTAGAGAAGGATTCATCTCAAAGGTTTTCGGCAAAATCTCTTGGGTGGGTAATTTTTCTTTGGTTGTCATTATACAGAAATGTATCTGACAGACCCAGTTGCGCTAGGAGACCAGCTGGTAGATGTGGATGGCCTGATGCCTTCTTCACTTATGTGTTTTCTTGTCAGTGACCTCTCTGCAATCTAATTAGAGTCGATCACGGTATCCTTCTCTTCTTTCCTGTTCCAAATTATCGAACTCAACCGCTTTGAGAAATTCTGAACAAATTGCGCGCTAACCCTGCTGATTCTCCGAGATGGACCGAAGTGAGTCATGTGGGGTTTATTCCCATGCTACTCATATCGTAATTGTCAATCTGCGTCATATCGGCTCTTCCTCCCGATGTCCAGTGCTACGTTCTCTTTCTTATTCACTTCCATTCCATCGACTCTTCAAACGAGGCACTGAAGAACATATGTTACGTATTGCAGTAACGCCGCCTTGACGGAGGCACAATGGATGCCTCGTGCAATCAAAGAAGATCAGAACCTCAGCTACGTGATATGCAAAAGGACTGTGACCGTCTATCTCACCTCGTGTTCTCATCAATGGTACAACGTGTCGCGACTCGAGCTTATATCCGTCCTGGTGGTACGGCCCGATAGGGGTACCTAAATTATAAGTACTTTCTACGTCACACTGTTTTGCATGGCTATTTTCGATGCTATGTATGACGAATAATTTAGACCTGTAGGCTTTAATCTCGTGATGTTCATCAGCTGTCTGAAAATCAAAGTCGAAGAATGATCGGTTGCTTCCCTTCACCGTTTTATACTAGGGTAATTCACATCTTAAAGTTAGCTCTCTCGTCGAGACCTAGGAGACACGGAAGAGAGATCTCCAGTAGACCTTAAGATGGATTTCTGCGTTTAGCATTCTTAAGTTGATGACCTAGTGAATCTTCGTCCACTGCCAGGTAATTTTGATAGACTATATAACTTGGTTGTTTGAATTGTGCATAGACACCTGTGTGATCGAAACGATCATCCATATAGATAGATAGTGCTTGAGTAAAATGTAGCGCTACTCATGGATCACGTCCGAATAGCCGTAGTAGCCTCTGTGGAATCTCGAGTCGACCCTTGACGGATATTTCTTCGAGGACAGACCTAATCTGATGGTCATTTTCAAGTGCGCGCTGAGTTACGGCTGGGTCCCCAACGGCACTACGTAATTTTGGAGCGGTTTCTTCGCGTGATTTGAGTAGCTCCTGGAGTGCTTCGGAGAGGTAGCGCACTGCGTCCGTATCCTGAAGGGCCCTGTTGATCTCGCCCAGCTCCTTCTGTATCTGGAGGGGATACATCGCTTCTTTTGCTAGAAGAAAGTCGACAGTGTCCTGCGCCGCCATCTGATCAAGGTTTCCACGATGGACCGCAGATCCATGCTTAATCATGTCCTTCCAATGTTCGGTTTTCAGCTCTCGCTCGCGTTCTTCTCCCACCGTCTTGTCGACCTCGTTCCACATAGTGGTCACCAAGACAACTTTGCGTGCTGCCGCCTGACCACATAATTTCTCAAATACCTCAAAATTTCGCGCCATCGAACCTTGCCACCGCTTTGCGCTTATATCGTGGAGGTAGACAACGCCAGCCATTTTCATATGTGCATCATATCTAGAACATACCGTTAGCCTTCATATGATAAATTGTTACGAAGGGTGCCTACGATTGAGCTAGCCATACACCGATACGCCTCAAAATTTCTCGATCACTTAAGACAGTGTCGTCAAAGCCTGGCGTATCAACCATCACGATTCGATTATGTGGGAATTGAGGGTCATTGTATGTGTAAGCTTGAACGTGCGATGTGTAGGATTTGAGGCTGTGACCGACAGGGGCTACTTGCTCCCCGAGCAATGTATTTATGAACTAAAGGAATCCAATCGTATAATTTATTAATACCTCAAATCTCAGAGGCGTACCGTACTCTTCCCAGCTCCAGTGGCACCCATTATTCTGAGCGTCGTTCAACGAGCGTCTCGAGTTAATATAATTTGTCCAACTTACGCAACTACAAGATCTGAGGGCTTTGGGTCATTCAAGAATGTATCAACAGGCTTCACTTCTTTCTTCCATCTTGGTTTGGTCTTCAGGGTTAGGGCATTCAAAAAATTCATGACTGTCGTAGCAAAGAAAAGAGAAAATCTCGAACGCGATCTTGATAGTCGGCAAGGAGGGACTTGTTATACATACAACGGAAAGCCTCATCAATAAGTGTGTTCATCCACGCCTCATACACGAGGTCAATGTCGCTAGAAACTTCGACGCCGAGAGCCCATATGGACAAACATGAGGGGACACCTATATATATGGAACTGAAACAAGTCACTCAACTCTGTGTTGGTCATAAAAAACCGGGCCAAAACAAAGGAAGAGGCCGTATGGGCAAAAATATAGCTTTGGGTCAGCAAGAAATATGCACGAGGCTGCAATGCTTTGGCGAAGTTTGATGAACCTTGAACAAAGGATGTGGGACGTGTTTCTGGCTTTGGTTGCAGTGGATTCTGTGCTCTATACCGCGATAGATCGAGGTGTCATCGATGTTACGAAGTTGATGATAAACAGCTGGCAAATGGTATGACTCTGAAGAGATCTTGAGCAGATCCTCAAGGAGGTACAAAAAATAGAAATCGTATACATACTTCAAAATTCAAAGCATCTACCTGGTCGTCGCCGTACAACTGTTTGTCATAAGAACCTATGTCGTAGCTTCCAGCTAGTTTGGGTGACTGAAGGAAACTGTTGACATGGATCAACGAGAAACAGTAGGCGACGTTCATTCTCGAGGAACATTCATGAAAATAACCAGGAATTCGTATGCCAAGCTGGTAGGTCTCTGGAACTTAGTCGTAAGCTGAATCGCTATCACTATTCTTCATAAACTCGGATTGTTTCAGGAGAAAGGAGAATTGGATGTTCATTCTATTGAGCTCTTTCTTCAGGGCGAAGAAAGAATGTACGGAGCTGTGGCTAGGAAGGTGATAAGCAAGGCCAGGTACCATACAAGCGGCTGGGAGGAGATTGAGAAGATCGAGAGTAAGATGAACATGTTTTCGTCGGCCTAGTTGCCGCCGGACATGTACTAAAGTCAAGATTGGACGAGCAAATAAGTACTAACAATCGTCCTCGGCACGAGATCCGTTTTTCCCCATTAAACGAAGGGGAATCTCGGGAGGGTCCAAATTGGTGTGGGTGTGCCCTTTTTACAGGCACACACTATGCTTGCTCCAGTGGACAATCCTCAGCCCCTTGGATGGTTCATCTTCGTCAAAATTACAAACGTGGGCTGATTGCCCTCGTTACTATCCTCACTTGTGTGCTCTTCTGGTTTATATGGCTTACTTCGACACATGTGCACCCGTTCAAACCAGTAGCCCCGCTCAACAATGATTCTGCCTTAGAAGTATCTCGTATCTCGAAAGGAAATTTCTCCCAATGGGGACGCAGGCAAGATGAAGTCCGGAGGGCCTTTATGCATGCGTATTCAGGATATCTACAAAATGCTTTCCCCGCCGATGAGTTGCTTGCCACATCCGGTGGAAAATCCAGCAAGTTAGAATGGCTTCTGTGTTAATTGTCGTATGCTAAAACTCATCATAGATTCAACGGTTGGAGTGTTACATTGATTGACGCCATGGACACGATGTGGATTATGGGGCTCCAAAAGCAATTTACTGATGCATCCCAAGTAGTAGCCGCGCAGAATTTTACGATAGACTCGGTATGCAAAAATTTGAGCCCCAGTGAGATTAATCTTATGGTTGACTGGGATTGGATAGGTGTATTTTGTGCCATTTTTCGAAACAGTGATTCGATATCTCGGCGGCCTGCTTTCTGCATATTCAGTCTCTAGCGAACCTATTCTTCTTTCCCGTGCTGATGATCTCGGGACATTGTTGCTTCCCGTCTTTGAAACACCCTCTGGATTTCCTGCCCACTCGGTGAATGTGAAAAAGTAAGACTTTCATTGTTAGTAGATATCATATCCTCATATAGGTTCTTAGGGGGCCGACTAGTATGGAATGGATTGGAGAGGAAATCCTATTTTCGGAAGCAGCAAGCTGTCAATTGGAATTTAAGTATCTCGCGAAGCTCACCGGTAGAACAGAATACTATAGGACCGTGAGTCTTGTTCGTTTCAGGCCAATGCTGTCTACAAGGTACCTTAGGTAAATCGCATTATGGAGCAACTCTACGCGGCGAAGCCTGAGAATGGTTTATTTCCAACAAGATGGTCTAGGTCAGGCAAACCCCTTGACCGTCCGTCCTCACCTGTTTTTCTGTCTATTTCTCTCAATCATTCTATCACCAGATCAATACACCGTTGGAGCATCAGGCGACAGTGGTTATGAATATCTTCTAAAACAATACCTTCTGTCCGGGGACACCAAAGCTCTGACGCAATGTACATTTCATACTTTACAGCGTCATTTTCTCAGACATATTACTTACTAGATATCGAGTCTATAAATGGTATCATCCGGTGGCTGCTTTTTGTAACGCCCACTCGAGAGTTACTCTACGTCGCCTCGATGAATCATCGGACTGTCAAGCACGACCTCGAGCATCTTGCATGTTTCCTTCCCGGACTTCTTGCACTCGGCGCCCGTACCATTCCTGATGCCTATCTTCCAGCTAAGGAGCGCGAACGTCACAAATGGGCCGCTGCCGGGCTCGCGTACACCTGCTACCTTTTATACGTCGATCAGAAGTCAGGACTTGGACCAGATAAAGTCGGTATGAAGCCGGGTACGAGATGGGTTGACAAGTTGGCGACGTGGGAGGCTGCCGGACGCGTTGGCGTGCCACCGGGCCTGAAAGAGGACGGTCCGGTAAAGGACCAGAAAAAGAAGGACTATGATTTGAATGGAGGGGGTACATATTTCCTGCGGCCAGAGGTGGGGTCGTGTTTCTTTCCACACTCTCAACTGTGATCTAACTCTGATAACAGACTGTGGAAAGCCTATATATTATGTGGAAGACAACAGGAGAGGAGAAGTGGCGTGGGCGGGGCTACGAAATCTTTGTTGCTATCGAACGACATACGAAAACCAAGTATGGGTATACATGTGTTGCTCACGTTGATATGGACCCTGTTCGACCTTTAGACGATATGCCCAGGTATGTTTCCGATGCGCCATTTGGGGTGTTGTGCTTTAACATGTCTACAGTTTTTTTCTGGCCGAAACGTTAAAATATCTCTTTCTCCTCTTTGACGAAGAGGACCGTTATCCATTCTCGAAGTGGGTATTCAACACCGAGGCGCACCCTTTGCCTGTATTCAGGTGGTCTTCGTGGGAACGAAAATTCTATGGCATTACAGGTAAACATGGTGATGTTCGGACAGCATGTGAGGCATCAACGTATCTCTATCCGGACATTCTAAAATGTTTTCCAGGATTCGCCGACCAGCCGGGCGTCTCGGATGCTAACATTATCGATGATATCTGCGCGTCGCATAGTTATATCAGGACAGAGAATAGGAGATGCCTACACCCTCTCCAGGTCGAGGAGACGTTTAATCAGTAGATTTCAGACACCTTACGCCTGGCCGTCGTTCCTCAAGGGCTGTACATAATTTCAGGTGGAGCTTGAGCTGACAATCAGGCCCACTCCCAGTAGCTAATTGTTCCTATAAACTCTCTACACTTTAACACAATCAGCCTGTGTTCGTTTCACAAACAACAATCTTGTTTGAAGGAGGCTTCAAGACCAGATACGGTGCAAAAACATAGACATAAGGAGGCCATATCTCATCGCAAGCAGTCAAGTTTCATTAAAGTATGTACAAATAAGATGACCCGAGTTATACACGGGTCATTGTTGATAAGCACAGGCGGACATTTGCTGGGAAAAATGAATTGCCCACGAATAAATCGAGAACAGGATGAGTCTTAACATTTGGCTTAACCTTCCACTGCAACCCAGAGCTCTCATCAGGAACACCATGGTCCCGATGACAAAGTCTTCCCAACTCCATCAGTTGGCCGATGAGCCACACAATATTGAGTCAACCTCCAAGCCGACTTTTGTGCCTGTTCTTCTCGGCCCTTGACAGATATCAGAGTACGAATTCGATGCCAAAGCCCATCGCGCTCTAACATTGTTTGTATCTCGAGTTGGAAGTCTTGAACGAGGTCTGTGGTTTCCTAATTCTGTTCAGCAGAAGCGTGGTCATGACGGAAGTCCGCACGGCCCAAGTCAATAAGAACTGGGTCGTTAGACTGTGCACGTAGCATAATGTCGTTGAGGTGAATATCATAATGGGCGACACAATAGTGCCGCAAACGTCGGTCTAGAGGGAGGACTTTCTGAGAGATATTCTCCGCATTTTTATGAGATAGGTCGACACCTGACTGAAGTTCCCCCATCGTCCGGCCAGGGATATATTTCAGAGGGAGGTGAACATTTTGAGAAGACATAGGGATACGGACCGCGGCAGAAAATCGGGGAACGTAGCCGCGCGATTGAGCATATTTCAAGTAAAGATAAGCCTCTTTCTCTTTTTGATCAAAGTAATTGGAGGTATCGCAATGTCGTAATTCGCGCATCCATAGCTATCCGTCGTCTTCATTCTGGCTCAAATCCGGAGGTTGACCGTACCGCCTGTATAAATGCGCGAAGCCTGGGAGTCGCGTTGCATGTCTTTGTGGGTTGTATTAGCACGGTGCTGGGTAAGGATATGAAACATTGAAATACTTGGAGACATTATATAACGTGGAAACATTTGCGGCATCTGACAAATTAGCATTGAGAAAAAAAATAGTAGATTTCTTTTTCATAGGTTTATTATCGAATTCCGCACTGGGGAAATCGAACGACGAGGGCCTATGGCGTCAAGGGAGCTTGTTCTACATCTTATTTCTGAGAGTACTATTGAAGCATATGTCTGCCTATCAGGTGTGGCAAGAGAATCAGGCTGCCGGTGAGAGAGTGGACGGTTGGAAGAGGAGCGGGAAAGTGTGGCGTAATGTCATGGAGAAAAGGGCCTGGTCCAGTCGAATACATAGAGCATAAGCATGAGTAATAATCACACTGTAGCCCTTTTTGACAGTATGCGCATAAGAGAGAAAATTAGATTGGACGAGCGTGAAATTCTGATGTCAATCAAGAGGTCAACGATGATCGGTCCGAGTCCCTGTATGTATCAAAACACAGTTGACAACAAGACTATTCCACAGCATGTTTCATAACGATCGGTCCTTTTGAGTTACCCCTGGTTTAGTTGTTTGTTCCGCTCCCCGCTGAGGCCTGAGAATTCCCCGAGGACGTAAGAGCTCTAAAAATAGACATGTCATTATATTCACTTATTCATCCACACTGTCCCAAGATTTAGAATAGCTTGAGGTTTTCACTTTTTTCCTGAGTATGAAGTGACTTACCATTGCCACTCCTACCTTTATTATCCTTTCTAAGATGCTGTTCTTCTCACTTCTGCCCATCGTCCTGTTTTTAACTTCAACTTGTCTCTTTTCTCCTAACAGCCATTTTCTAGAGGGGGAGGGACATGGATGGAATCTGGGATGAAATTTCGAGAGATCAATAAGAGGGGAATGCATAGCAATTACAAGACAAAGAATAAAATGACCCAACAAGCATGATAGCAGGCAATAAGGACAGCAGGAGGAGGGGTATGACAATAGTGAGCCCTTCAGAACTTTATTTCTCTCTTTGGTTGAGATTGTGGCCACTACTCAAAGTTGTGAACACTACTCAAGATTGTGTGGACACAATCTGAAGGGGAATGTGCAATGCACTGGATCTCTTTTTCTGTTGAATACAGTAGCATGGCCATGCCCTCTTGAGTTTTATCCTTACCATTTATTCTTACACTGCATTGACATAATTATTTGGAGCCCACCACAAGGGGCTTTTCATTTGAGGAGACCAATTTATACCAAATTTGCAGTCTTTGTTACCAAAGACTTGACAAAAGCAAATGCTGAATTTGTTGGAACCCCAGTCAATAGACCAGGCAGACATTACACCATGTTACTGCCATGTATGGACATGGAGTGCCACCTGGATTGTGAACCACTACCACGGATACTCTGCTGTTGAGTATTAATGTATGTTTTGTAAACGTCTTTTGTATTCCTTTGCCCAACTACAAAAATCAAAGATTGTGCATATTCAGGCAACATGTGAGGGCATCAACAATATGCAGACATTTGTAATGTCGAGTCTGGCGTCTCAAATGCTGACATCATTTCTGTGCATCCTATACTACCCAGGTACAGGGAAATACTTGAGAGTCATAATCAGGATAGAGAGTAGGAACCCAGAAACCAAAAGGAGATTGTTAGAAGCTTGGACCAATGTACAGAATGGTAGGTATTGTAAGGTAGTTTGGTATGAGTTACTCACCCTCAGTCCAATATCATTGACTGAAGGCAGTCCTAAGCACATATGTATGGATGTGAGCAATTGGCCCATTGTTCATGGTGCCTCATAGAGTATGGCCTGGCACAAATTGTATGCGGCAATATAGTCCAACAGCTACATTCTCTCCATTCAACCAGTAGGATCAAGACTCCATGTACATACCGCGGACCCTAAGATCAGTGATGACTCCCATCACATGTATGATTTCTCTTACCACTTTTACACAATCCGCCTAGAGGAGTATTGTACAGTGGGTCAGGTAAAGTCATGGTAAGTGTGTAAAAGTAAAGTAAAGAAATGGGGTAAGTCAAATATACTGTGTACAATAAAGGACAAGAAAGTATAAAGAGCGACATGTGTACGTCGTATTAAACAACAATCTCACCTGAAGGAGGCTCAGAGAACAGTTACGGTGCAAAAACATAGAATTAGGGACGCCAAATTCCCATCGCAAGCAGTAAAGTTTCATTAAAGTATGTACAAATAATCTAAGCCTAATAATACACAAGTCACCCATGTGATTGTTGATAAATACATTTACCGAGAGAAATGAATTGCCGGACAAAAGGCAAGGACGGGTGGGGAATGCGCAACTGACAGCTCGGGCACAGAGCTTTCTTTCAGCTATCAAATTGACTATCAAAGTGTGTCCCGCGTCTAGGATCAGCACGGCGCTTCTCGACTGTCTTGCGAACTTTGCGCTCCGGACGGACGACAATGATAGGGACGGGTGAGTGGGTAAGGCAATACCTGTGGAATATCAGGATAAGATGCGTATTGGAGAACTCGCGACAGGACTCACTTGCTCACACTTCCGATCGCTGAACCCATGTTCATATTTTTCGCCAGTCCGCTGAGCATGGATCGCTTTCCCCGAGTTCCGACGATGACACTGTCAGGCCGATATAAGGCAATTAGGCGGTCAAGGGTGTCAGTGATGCGCCCAGGAATGTATTCAACAATCAGAGATAGCTAGAAGTTTTTTAAAGGGACAAAAATATTAGCCAGGAAGAGACCGAGAAGCGTTACATACGGACCTTGCGATCAGAATCCGTCTCCACGCACTTCTCCTGGATCGTCTTCATCAATTCACGTGCCTCCTCCCGTATAATATCGTGGTCCTTCTCTGAGATACATTCAGCATCCATGAAACGGACAAGACGGAGTGAGACACACCTAGCACATCTTCATCGACGCCTCGGTAAACAATCAATTCATCTCCGTCCTGAACGAGGGTTTCTAGTGACCAATCTAGCGCCTCGCGGCCACTCTCATCAGGCGACGAAGCACAGAGGAATACACGCGTCGATCGGGTGCGTACGTATCCCTCCGATTTGACCTGGAGTGTGAACGAGAACATAGACGCAGACTTATTCTCAAAGGTATCAAAAGAAACTTTGGGGGTGTAACCTGTTGTGGCCGGTGCATTAAGGTGATGTGACTGGGAGTGCGGGGACAACAAGATTGCTGGCGGGTGGGATGGATTGGGAGAATGAGTGACAGGAGTAGGAACAGATGTTGACGACGTCGAGACGGCCGAGTGGGACGACGATGACGTGGATAGAGATAGCGAGGCAGCGCATGTTTCTGGGCTGTGTGGTGGCAATTGAACGCTGGGAGGCGGCAGCGGCGACGTTTGTGGCGTAGACGGACTCGAACCACGCTTCATTGCTGAACGGAGTGACATTAGGAGGAGAGAGATTTCGAACTCCGACGCGATTCCACTTTGTCTTACCTCAACCGCCGTGGCCACCATCTCGCCGTTCTTCGGGACCCCTCACAGCTGTATGAGCAAAATAATGTGGACAGACGTGGTCTTGTGACTATTCGATCCCTTGATCCGATCTCGATTTTCCAAGTCACTTTTATTGGCGTACACGGTAATTATGAATCAGGCCTTTGGACCCGCCCGACGATAACATTGCTAGTATGCTACATATATTTTCTCGAAGAAAGATCTTTAACACAGGGACAACAAGTCACACGAGTTTCAGTCTGACAGGGTCTGACTTGCCGGCAATGCCCTAATATATTGTGTTTATACTCAACACAAACACTATCACTATAATAAATTTCCCCATTTCTTGTGACTGCGGCAAAGTCGGAGTTTCTATTCAGAGACAACTTCGCTGCGAATTCCGTACCGGCCTCGCTTCTTCAATTTTTCTCAAAAGACTGGTAGTCCTTTAACCCATTATCTAAGTATCTCTTCCAGGGATCTGACGAGCGGCTTGAATTCTCATTCTCGACAGCAAGAAATGATACATTCGAACTCGAACAGCTACACAAACAGACAGAAGAAACAAAAGAAAGACAAGTTGGCTGCTTCTAGACTGGAAAAGACCCTCAAATTCCAAGCGCAGATCCACCAGCAATTATCCACTTTTTACTTGGGTCTTATTTGAATCTGAGGCATCCAGATGGGACATTCAAAAGCTCTCATCTATATTCATCAGACTTCTGGATTTCTGTATAGTCTTATCTTGGTAAGCTTCCTGCCATTCCATTCACTTCGCATCAACGTCCCTCAGTTCTGGAATGTATGATATATTGAAATTGATGCCATGATATTGAATGGGTCTTCACAGACTACTGTTGGTGCCCATGTCAGTGTCTCATAAAACCTATTTGTGATTGATTCAAGCATACCTCATTCCAAACTGTCTGGTTCTCCTGAATATCATCTAGAAACCAGAAGCTCGCACCACTGTGGTACCAAAATACACATGCACTCAATGTCCTCGCACTTGAACATCCAGTTGAGAATGATTATAAAATTTCTGGTGTCCTTCCTGGAATTGCCAAAATTGCAGTTAGATCATTCCAAATCTTCTGGGAACCCTACGTTGTGAGTTTGTCTATGCATTGTCTGAGCAACTGACTAGTGAAAAGTCATGTGATCTTATCTGCTTTGGTAGCTGTTCTCGGGCCGTTATTAACAGGACATGGAAAGGCAACAAAAATAGCAGATTTTTCAAACTCTCGTGAACCTACTTATATAATATGTACTCATCTTTCTACTCTGAACTTTCCTCATCACGACAGCCTTCAATTACAACGACCTATTTGGAGCTATCGGAGACTCAACGAGATCACACCACAGGGATCTCAAGTCAATACTCGAACAGTGTAACCTCTGTGACCCTCATTAACCTTCATACCCAACTAGTTTATGCCTCCAATATTGATTTGATATCTACAGCAATATCTCAATGCAATTAGTAATATTAGGATATGTCATCCAGAGATCTCCAGAGCCCTGTAGAATGCCCTGGAGTCATTGAACAAGCCTTGGGAAAGTGGAAACAGGCAAGGAGAGTCAGTGTTGGACAGGGGCAGAGGTCAGAAAAGGGTAGTCCCCTGACATCACCCCCTCTCTAGCATGCAGTGTCTCAATGTGCAGGGTAGAAAAAGTTGCAGATTGCCTAGTCCACTGAGGGGAGGGGATATATCCCTCTAACGGCTTGCAGCACATCCAGATGTTGTTGGTGGAACTCCCTGACCAGTCCAGGCACATGCACATTCTCCTGGGGTTCCCAAGAAATATCCTCAATTCCATAGCCTTTCCACTTCACCTTGTACTGTAGTCCCCACCAGAATAGATGGCTGTCCAGGATCTCTTCCACCTCATACTCCTTGCTGTTGTTAACCACCACTGGAGGTGGAGGTGTCAGGCATCATCCAAGGATAGGGTCTGCTAGGGCCAGAGTCAGTTTGACCACATTGAAGACCAGATGGAGCTGGTGCATTCTCATGGGGAGCCAGAGTCAGTAGGCTCATGGTCCCACCTGCCATTCTACTGTGAAGGGTCCTAATTGTTGGTGTGAGAGCTTCTTCAATGCCCAGGTGGTCATAATATTGGAGGCATCCAGGTAGACCCAGTCTCTGGGCTTGTATTGGGGCACTGGGGTCCTTCTGCAGTCATAGTACCATGCCATGTCATCCTTTGCCTTTGCCAGTGCTGCCCAGGCTTCCTCCTGCACAATCTTCATCCAGTCCATAAACTCATTCACAGCCTCATTCTCCAAAGGTTGGGCCCAGAGTTCAAAGCCCATGCATGGGTGATGTCCAGTGTCCAGGAAAAAGGGTGAATATTGGGTGGCCACATGAATGTAGTTGTTGTACTGGAACTTGGCATCAGGGAGGAGCTCATCCCAGTTGTCCTGGCACTTGTTGCAGAAAAGGCAGAGGTATTGCTTGAGCTCCTGGTTCATGTGCTTGGTCTGGCCATCAGACTGCAAGTGGTAGGTGGTGGAGGTGTGCAGCTTCACATTGAGTAGTTGGTAGAGCTCCTGAGTGAAGTCTGCCACAAATTGTGGGCCCCAGTCAGATACATAGGCATTGGGGAGGCCATGCAACTTCCAGATGTTCCTCTGGTACAGGTTAGTGGTGCCCATGGCAGAGCAAGTGGTGTGAGTGGGAATGAAATGTGCTTGCTTGCCATAGAGGTCCACCACTACCATGATGGTGTCATAGCTGTGGGTGTTGGGGAGTTCTACAATGAAATCTACCAAAGCAATGCTCCATTGTTCCATGGGAATAGGCAGGGGGTGCAGCTGGCAGGAGGGAAGGTGGTGTTGGGGCTTGGTCCAGAGACAGAAGTTGCATGTACTAGTGTAGGATCCAATATACTGGGACTGGGGCCACCAGTAGTTCTGGGACACCAGCTCTAATGTTTTCTGCTGGCCAGGATGTCTGCAATCCAGGAGTCATGGTGCTGCTCTACAATCCTCTGGTGGAAGTCTGGGTCATTGGGCACATAGATGCAATCCTGAAAGGTCAGGAGTCCATTGTGGATAGCCCATTTGTCTGCATGGATTGATCTGACACTGATGGTGTGTCTGAACTTGAGCACCCTGGTTGCCTGAGTGACCAGTTCCTGCAGACCATTCCAGTTGCCCTGCTGGATATCCCAGAGGATCTCTACCTCTGCCCCCTCAACAGCTAGGCCTTCCATGGCTCAGATTGTGAATAACTTGGGCCAGAGGAGCACAATGTTACTGTTGTCATCTCTCCTGGTACCATGGTCTGCTCTCTGGGACAGGGCATCCAGCTTCCCCATGCTCTGGCCTGGCTTGTGATGCAACAAAAAGTCAAAGTTGGCTAAATAGAGGGACCACCAGGCCTGTTGGTGATTAAGCTTTTTGGCTGTCTAGAAGTACTCAAGGTTCTTATGATCTGTCCAGACTTTGAACTTATGCTGTGTGCCCTCCAGGAAGTGCTGCCATTCCTCAAAGGACCAGATAATGGCCAGCATCTCCTTGTTATGGATTTTGTAGTTGTGCTTGACCATGTTCAGACTCTTTGAGTAAAAGGCCACCAGATGCCACTTTCTGTCCTCCTGGAATTGTTGCAATAGGACAGCTCTGGTGGCAAAGTTGGAGCTGTTGGCTTCCACCCAGAAGGGGGAGTTGTTGTCCAGAAAAAGGAGGACAGGTCCAGAGGTGATGGTGTGCTTGAGATCATCAAAAGCCATCTGCTCCAGGGACTGCCATCTCCAGGCAGCATCTTTAGCAGTGAGGTTGAACAATGGTTGGGCATGATGGGAGAAATCCTGGATGAACCTCTAGTAGAAGTTGGTGAATCCCAAGAAGGCCTGCACTTCCTTCTTGTTCTTAGGCTCTGGCCACTCTGCCACATCTGCCACCTTCACCAAATCCATCTCTGCAGCTCCATGTGAGATAATCAGCCTGAGATACTCAATCTGGATCTGCTTAAACTCACACTTCTCCAGTTTGAGGTAGAGTTGGTGAAGGCAGAGGTGTTCCAAGATGATGTACATGACCCAGTGGTGCTCCTCTAGAATTTTAGTGTAAATGAGGATGTCATTGAGGTATATGCACACTATGCCTTCCACTATCAGGTCCTGGAAGATGTTGTTCATCATTTTCTGGAAGGTGGTGGGGCTGTTGATGAGCCTGAAGAACATGACCAGAGGTTTGAACAATTCCTGATTGGTCTGGAAGGCAGGCTTCCACTCATCTCCCTCCTGGATCTGTATGTTGTTGTAGCCCCACTGAACATCCAATTTGGTGAAGTACTGTGCTCCCTGGAGATTGTTGATGAGCTCTGAGATGAGAGGGAGGGGGTAGCAGTTCTTCACTGTCATGGCATTAAGCACCCAGTAGTCCTGGACCAGTCAGAGGGAGCTGTCCTTCTTATTAGGAGATTGGAGAGGCCATTGGGGATTTGGAGGGGTAGATGTGAATGGAGGCTAAGTTCTCCTGTAGGAAGGCATTGAGTTTGTCCTGCTTCTTTGGTGCCAGTGGGTAGACCTTACAGCTAGTGGGCTTAGAGTCTGGTATTAATTCAATGGCATGGTCCCACTGTTTGCACTCCAGAAGCAAGTTGAACAAGGCCTTGGAAAACACATCCTCAAATGCGTGGAGATATGGAGGTATGATGTCCTGGAGCTCCTGGGGTGTGGAGTTGGCCACAAGGGCCTGGGCTAGCCACTGAGAGCTGGTCTGACTGGCCTGGATCTCTATGATAGAGGGTGGGGAGCATAGGGTGGTGGCATATATCCAATCTCCAGTTTCCACTGCTTTGTCCAGGGACTCTGGGTTGTGCAAGCTGCAAAGCTCCCCTAACAGATCCTCTTCCAGGGCCCTGCCACCACTTCAGTTGTCCTTGTAGAGAGCCTCTCTACAGGGGAATGCCAAGGGTGGAGGGTCCAGAAGATCCAAATTTGCAAAGGGGAGATGGCCTGCACAGTAAGCCCAAATGGCCATGCACTCTCAAACTGCAGCCCAATGCTGTTCCCTGACCTTGGTGGTGCAGGTGGTGCACCTCTGGGGACATTGGCTCATGGTCACCTCATCCTGGGCTCAGTCTACTTTGGGGTTGTGCTCCTAAAGCCAGGTAAACCTGAGGATCATGTCTTGCTTATCTAGGCTAATGATGGCAAACACAGCCCACTCTGCATGGTTCTGGTAGCAGAGAACAAGATCAACCATGGAGTTGATGGCCCTGGCCTCATTGGGCATTCTGTCAATGTTAAACACCAGAATGGGCTGGGACAGCAGCTGCATGGTCAGGTGGTGGCACTGGACAAACTCTGAGTCTAGGAACAACCCTGTGGCATCACTATCCAGAAGGGCAGTGACTCTATGGGCCTGCTGGGTGTCCATGGTCTCAATTTCCACATCAAGGCATAGGGAATTTGCCAAGGGGTTTGCAACTACCATGTACTGCTGAGGCAATTGGCATTTCCATGCAGGGTGGCCTGGACAAGGTCTGCCCAGCATCAGTGAGCCTGACTTGGAGTCTGGAGTTGGTATTTGTATGTCTGGAGGGGAGTACTGAGGTTTTGTTGTCTTAGGGTTGTTGATATTGATGGAAGCAATTTCATTTTCTACTAACAAACATGCAAACTGGTTAGTACTTGGCAACAGAGGCATAAATCTCATCCACCTCTTGACTAAAAATCCTCCTCCAGACCTGGGAGGGGGGTGCAAGTGCCACTCTCCTCCAGGGTCAACTCTAGTGCCAGCTCATCTGGTGAAGGGTCTCTGGCTGCATCCTTTGCAGCCAGCAGCTGCAGGAGGAGCTCTTCCTGCTCCACCATGGAGAGGTAATGTACCTCAAGGCCCAATGGGCAGTGCCACACAAAATGCCTGGGTTTCTGGCAACTCTGGCACAGCAGTGGCATGGCACAGCATTGTTAGGTAGCATCAATGTCCATGGGGATGCCTGGTGGTAAGGATCATGGGGCAGAGCTGGCCAGAGCAGAGGCAGGTGCCAAGGGAACAGGGGCAGGGTACCAGAAAGTGGAGACAGGAGCAGGGCTGTAAGTCAGGTGTGTGCAATGTAGCTCCCATCAAATCTCCATGAGCTGCCACTGATCCCAGGCCACTTTGTACCAAGAGGCAATCTGCTCATTGTCCAGGTGGCCCTCAGCAAGGTTGTCAATGCATTCTAGCAACACAGGATGCAAGCCATCCTAGAATGTGAGGCACAGTTGGAGGCTGTTAGGGTAGGCTGCTTGCTCAACTAGTGCCTGGAAGGAGTCAATATACTCATCCAATGTCTGCTTCCCTTGCCCATACTGTTCCTAGTCATGTAGTGCTAAGGTGGTGGTTTTGGCAGGGTTGATTGGAAAGAACTCTGCCCAGAAGTCCCTTTCAAAGGCTGCCCAATCTGCAAAACTCCCAACACCTCCAGGGCATCAGAACACCTGTAGTGCATAGGTGGAGGCATGTCCTGTCTTCATATACAACAAGACCCAGGCTATTTTCAGTGTATTGGAATCAAAAGTGTCCCTGCTGAGATGGATGTATGTGAGGCAGGACTGGAGGAAACACTTCACCTGAGCAGTTGCTGTCATATGTGTCTGGGAGCACAGGACAGGGAATATGCACTCAGGGGGCTGACAGAGCTGCTGGGAAGGCAACAGGAGCCACCAGGGGTGGTTTTATGGCCGGGGGTGGCATGGAGGTAGGGGTTAGGTGCTCTAATAGTGCCTGGAGAGACTGAGAGATGAGTTCAGTGGTTTGGCAGAGGGTGGAGAGTTCAGTCATGTGGTGTGTGAGGGAAGATTAGGTCAATTGCACCTGCTTCTCTAGGTGTAGCAGGCAAGTCCAGGCCTTATCCTGTGGGGCTGGGGCCTCTGAGGGAGTATCTGGATTGGCTGGCTGAGACATAGAATTCTGCAGGTGCTTAAGCCTGGTGGGGAAGTGACAGATAGCAGCTCAGAGATTCTGTGCAGGCTATGAGGGGCTTCCAGACCAGGATAAGAGACTTGTTCTGCTGTAAGGGTGACCTCTGGGAGCAATGGCTAAATCATGCAGCTAGCAGAGGGGAATCCAAAGTGTATTAGATATGTAATAGATAATACAAATAGTAGACTAATCACTTAGCAGAGGGGAATCCAAAGAGAACAAGTCTAAGGATCTCCTCTGCTTGGTGTGGCACATCAGGGAGTAACAGAGGCATGGGAACAACTGTGTAGGTGACTGGAGTTAGCCAAAGTACACAACAATGGATTACAAAAAGTTCTGGGGGTCTCTGGAGATCTCTGGAGACCTGCAGAATGCCCTGGAGTCATCAAACAAGCCTCAGTGAAGCAGAAATGGGCAAGGAGAGTTGATGTTGGACAGGGGCAGAGGTCAGAAAAGGGTAGTCCCCTAACAACACCTGCCAGGTTATACCATGCTAGTTCCAACAAGTTATGGGACCTAACCAAGCAGGCTACTCATTAAAGTACTGCTGCTTGTTGAAAACCAAACTACTGTCTTGCCACAATGCTGATTGCATTGAACTATACCATCTGGAGTTGTCCTCAGATCACATCTCTCTTGTCAAGAGATACTGCTCACCCTTGTCTTGTCCTGATTGGGAAAAAGAAAGCCCTATTGTTCTTTTGACAATAACAAACCTGCAATCACACAAATCACTCATTGACACCCAGTAATGCCCACTACAGATGTCACAGCCCCCTCCATTTAAGCAATCTCCATTAGAGGTGCTGACTGGAAAGGAGATAAATTTGATTGAAATTCACCTACTGCAAACTTTACCAGATGGTCTAAGGCACTCAAAATTCACTTATCATTGCTTGGACTCCAATTCTACATGTTCCTGACTTAATCTTGCCACATAGTTCCAGCACAGAGCCAGTTGCTTACCAGAAATGAGTAATCAATGATGATCTTGCACATGCTGTGATACTCATGGCACTGGAAAAATCAGAATGCAAAGGACTAGACAACAAAAAAACAGCAGTGAGTGCATATGACCATGTTAAAATGCATGCAGAAGGGGAAGACCAATCAGGATGGTGTTGCTGATTCAAGAAGTTCTCAGGATTTAGTGCTTGGTGAATGAACTGTTAACTGTGACTGCTGTACACATTAGTGATAATGTGAACCACATTTTTGCAATCAAGTCACTTCATAAAGATCTATTCAAATACATAATCCTCCTAAACAGCTTGAACAGTCTACAGTACAAACCTATACAGGCACAGGTATCATGGAGACTTACTGACACCACAAAAGGTGCTTTTTACACTTCTGATAATATCAGGAAGCTCCTTAAACTGTTCAGAACTTGAGGCTGCAGGAAATACACAGTCAATTGACATGGCCCTGATTGCATCTGGGAAGGAATAATGCTGATTGGCACAACCCTATCTTCCTGGACCCAATTACCCAACTGGGGTGAAGTGCTGTTTGACTTGTACCATACACAACAAATGATGCGCATGACATGACACAAAGTACTCTGCTCACTCAGGAGGTGAATGGCAAGACATTGAGGCAGCCAGGGAGGCAGCATAAGTAGTGGGCACAGCAGTAAAGGAGAAGAATACTGGAGAGAATCCAAAAGTGTACACTAAGCTGACTGGATCAAAAGGGAAGGTGTACCTTAGAGAAGAAGGCAACTTTGGAAAGTTCCAGACACTTACTGATGAACTGGCTCCAGTTGGCTTTGCCAGGCTAGCCACTCACAGTGTGTGCACCATGCTTACAGCAGACAAAGCAGAATGGGAGGGGTGGATGGCAACAATTGAGGATGACAATAACATTAGAACCTCAATCAACTGGAAAGAATACACTAAGAAAGATGATAAATCTGAGATCTCAGAAGCCCAGCTGCTTGACCATCCAACCAAGTCTGCATTAGCCACCATTGGTACCTATATATTCTACCTTGATACTAGGGCAATGGTGCATGTCTTGCCCTGCAAGTATGATATCCTCACACTCCAGTCCATTATGCCAAAAGCAATCAAGGGAGTTAGGGGGTCTATGATATCAGCCTGCAGAGTGGGCAGCATTCACCTGCACATGACCCAAGGAAGTATGCTCCACCTTCACAATGCTCTGTACATCCTGGACTCCACTGTACACCTGATTTCAGTCAGCAAAATCTCCCTTGATAACAATATGTACTCATGATTTGATGACAACAAGGTGACAATCATTGACCATGCATCTGGAACTCTGGTCACTAAGGAACCCTTGATTCTGAAAAGGAATCCATATGCTAATAACCTGTTAGATGTCAAGGCAGAACATGCTTACTTGGCCCATCAAGCAGTTGACATGCAGACCTGGCATTGCTGCCTGGGTCATGCCAACCCCCATGCTATTCTGCAGCTAGCCCAAGATTAGAAGCTCTCTTCCCACTGTCCAATGCCAAAGTGAGACAGTTGTATTCTAGGTAAACAGACTCAAACAACAGTCTCAAAACAGAGGCAGGATGGGAGTGGGGCAACACAGAGGATGGAAATAGTATAGGCAGAATTGATGGGGCCAGTGAGCATGCAATCCAGATTGGGTCACTACTATGTACTAGACATAGTGGAGACTATAGTAATATGCCATGGGCCATTCCTCTCCACACCAAAGACAAACACTTTTGGCTCTTAAGGCCTAGGAGCTCACATGAGAAGCCAAAACTGGACTAAAAGTCAGTAAATATCACACTGGATATGATGGTGAATTAACCAGTAGAGAGATGGAAGCTTGGTTGGTGTTGCAGGGGATACAAAGTTAGCACAGCATGCCACATATGTTGGCACACATAGGCAGGGTTGAACAAATGCACTGTATACTGATGGGTAAGGCTAGAACAATGAGAATAGACTTCCTGTGGGACAAGTTTTATCTCATGGCTGCGCACAGACATCTACAAAGTCCCTTAATGGAAAGATGCCATATGAGTTATGGCACAACTATTTACCCAACTACTCATATATGCACAAAATAGACTGCCAATCTTTCATGTTCATCCCCATGCATAACCCAAAAGTTCTTCCATTGAATGCATGCTAATTGGCTACAGCACTAAATCAAAGTCATACTGGTGCTGGGATGCCAAAAACAGGAAGGTCTACCAGTCCTTTCATGTGAAGTTCATTGAACAACACAAGTCATCAGCTGCTAGCAAAACACCCCCTCCTGTAACAGAACCAACCATCCCCAGCCTGTGAAAGCTTAAAGACAATGCATCCTTGACATTTGGTGAAGATGATGATGATGACATTGGGTTTGATGTTGATGCTGGGACAGATGACCCATCTGAGCAACAGCAGGACATGCCTGATGACCAGAACAATGCTTCATGACAATAATTAAGCCATGTCCAGCAGCCAACAAAGAAAGTAAAGATCAAAGGAGCTGAAACCCCCACTAGGCTAGAGAGAATGATGGACAAAGTCAGAGAAAGTGGAAGAAGAGCAGAGGACAAACAGGAGGGCAGATGCAGTCCAAAGTGTTGAATATGAAACACAAAAATGACCTTTAGTTGTTGAGGAACAGGTGCCAGCACCCAGAGTCAGTCTTGATCAAATATTAGCAGCTATTTCAACACAGTCAAATGATGTGGACCCACTGCCAATGAACCTTGATGATGAATATAGAACATGGGATGGAGTGAAGAAAGCACCAAATACACTGAAATGGGAAGACAGATACAGGGAGAAACTAAAGTCATTGAAGGAGATGGGCATATATGAACTCATACCCCAGTCTCAAGTGCTGCAAGAATACAAAATCAGAAAAGGCAAGCCAGTCTGGAAGATAAAGAGAGATGAGCATGGGAATTCTATGAGATATAAGGTGCAACTGGTTTTCAAAGGCTATAAACAGATTTATGGAAAAGACTATTATAAAAGCATGTCTCCAACTGTGTGCATGGAATCTTGGCACATTTTCCTCCACACTGCAGCAGCAGAAGACTGGGACACAATACAGATAGATGTAAAAGCAGCCTTCTAATATGGTATTCTACCTGATAACAAGGTCCAGTAATATGGAGCAATCAACTGGCTTCAAGGAACTGGGGAAAGAAAACTAGGTATGTGAATTAGTATGCAGACTATATGGAATGAAGCAAGCTGGATGCATCTGGAATCAGACCCCAAATGAGGAAAAAAATGTTATCATGGAGATTCTCTAGGCTAGCCTGTGAGTCATGCATCTACCACAGGATATCACCCACAGGCAGTGTAATTGCTGCCATGCATATTGATGACTTTTTGTCCATTGCCAGCTCCAAGGATAAAAATGATGGATTCAAATCACAGTTGAAGGAGGTTTGGCCAATATCTGACCTGGGCCACCCACAACACATCTTTGGAGTATTGGTTGAATGGGACCAGGCAAACCACACAGTCATGCTATCCCAAACTACATTCATTGACAGAGTTGTTTAACAATTTGGCCAGAGGGAGGCACACCCAGTATCTTTGCCAATGGAACCATATCTAAAACTCCAGAAACCAAACCATAAGGCTCAGACTAGGGAGGAGAAGTATGACATTGCAAACCTAACATACAGGTCTCTTGTTGGTTGCCTTCTGTACATTGCAATTGCCACATGACTGTACATAGTGTATGCTGTCCAGGAACTATTGCAATTCCTCAATAACTACCATAGGTCTCACTGGAATGCTGGCATTTAGCTTATTAGATACCAGAAGGGAACAAACACCTTGAAGCTATGCCTAGGCAGCAACTCTATTACCCTCCAAGGCTTCACAGACTTGAACTGGGTAAGTTGCCTGAATACAAGACAAAGCATGGGTGGTTACATGTGGTTGTTGGGAACTGGGGCTGTATTGTGGTAAGTGCAAGAATAGAAGATGGTGTCAACATCCTTATGTGAGGCTGAGTATATGGCAGCTTATGAGTTGGCACAAAAATGTATATGGCTCAGGGCTCTGCTCAAGGCTATAGGATGGGATTTTATGATGAATGCAACCACACTGTTCTGTGATAACAAAGCAGAAATCAACCTATTGGAAGATCCAACAGCACATGCCTGAGTGAAGCACTTTGATATTAAGTACCATTTTCTTTGCAAATGTGCACAGACAGGCAAAATCATCATAAAGTCTGTCAATACAAAGGACAACATTGCAGATCTGTCTATGAAATCTCTACTACAACCATTGTTTGCATCTCAGATGCTCAGTGTTACTTAGTTCACCATAATTCCATGCAAGGAGGAGATGTATGTCATGTCTGCAGTAAGGAGGAGTGTTAGAGTGTGATGAATATGGTGTTGTAAAGTACAGCAAATATGACACAAAGGGCCACTGAGGGCCAAGGACTCTGCTTTGTCTTGGACACATATATTCACCAGCTACTTACAAACACCCTGTAAGGAGACTGGTCTCCAGACCATCCCACCCTTGCCTAGCTCAGTCCAACAGGATTGGCACCTCTATCTAGCTGACCTTTAGACTGCCTGGCCCCTTCTTACTCACCATCTTGGCTCCCAGGCCTAATGGGTATGTCATGCTTGGCACATGGCATATTCTTGTTGATCCTTGATCCTTCTACTACCAGGCCCAATTAGTCAATAGTTTGTAGTTATTGGCCTCTGCCTAGTCAATAGGTTGTAGTAAGCAGCCTCTAGCTTAGTAGTCATAGGTACTTAGTCATCAAGTAGCCTTGTAGTATAAAGGCAGACCTGGGGATAGAATATCTGTCAGGGGACTACCCATTTCTGACCTCCACCCCTGTCCAACACTGACTCTCCTCACCTATTTTCATTTCCCCAATGCTTGTTTAATGACTCCAGGGCTTTCTACAGGTCTCCAGAGATCTCTGGAGATCCCCAGAACTTTCCATGATCCATTGTTGTGTACTTTGGCTACCTCCAGTTACCTACACAGTCATTCCCACACCTCTGCCACCCCCTGATGCACTGCACTGAGCACAGGAGATCCTTAGACTTGTTCTCTTTGGATTCCTCTCTGCTAGGTGATTAGTCTACTATTTGTATTATTTATTACATATCTAATACACTTTGGATTCTCCTCTGCTAGCTGCATGATTCAGCCATTGCTCCCAGAGGTTGCCCTTACAGCAGAACAAGTCTCTTATCCTGGTCTGGAAGCCCCTTATAGCCTGCATGGAATCTC
>JAGGAV010007931.1:0-29160 GCA_017657295.1 Termitomyces sp. DKA64 | reverse complement strand
TGTCTTATGATGTTCCAAGCTAAGCTCATCACTTTCCAGCTTGAGAGCTCACAAGTGGCCTTTGCTGCCTCCTACTTATAGGGCATTGCCTTCAATCACTACATGGCACTGCTCTGGTTTGACCCTAACAACCCAGTACTCTCCAATTGGCCCACCTTTACACAGGAATTCTGCAGTAAGGTTGGAGTATTTGACACTGTAGCAGAGGTGGAAGAAAACCTCTACAACCTCTGGATGTGCAACAATGAACAATTCACAACCTTCATCATCTGATTTGAATGGGAGGCCTACAAGACTGGTTGGAATTACAATGCACTCTGATTTGCCCTTCACTGTGCCCTCCCACAACAGATTAAGGATGTCCTCCACCTTGCACCCAAACAACCAATGTATAATGGATACAAGGCACTCATCACCCAGATCAATCAGTGCTATTGGAAAGACTGGAGCAAAAACCAAGGCCTGCAGAACAACTGGAACCCCTCCAGCAACCCTAGTTGGCAACTCAGAGCAACCAACAACCCCCAAACCATTGTCTCCACAATGCCCACTAACCCTACACCCTGGTTCTCCCCCAGATGAGGCCCAGCTAACATCACTCAAACCCCTGGACCTCAACCTCATGCCCAACTTAATGCTGCCAATCTCTGTGATGCCCCAGACTCTTCAGACTCTGGACCCAACAATATCCTGGACTCGGACAATCCCCTAGACTCCATGAACAATCAGGAGGCCCTGTGCACCAATCAGATCAGGGACTAGCCCTGGATTGATATCCCAACAGAGACCCAGGCATGTTGACAGAAGGAAGAGGCATGTATTCTATGTGGTGAGCAGGGTCATTTCATCAATGACTGCCCTAAATGCCAGGTGATAAGACATGCTATCTGGACCATCAATGAGAAAGACTGTGACTATCAGTTCATAGAAAATGATCCAGCAGTTTAGATCCCAAAGATGCACTAAATCACGGATCAGACTCTGATGTCTTCTTCACCCTGGCTACTTTCCTCTGTGCAATGGTAATCACTCTGAACACCCTCCTAGCACATCTCCCCTTGCACTCTGCCTACAACCTCCTTTTCCATACCACCTTCCCCTTCTCCCCCAACTCTGTACCTACTCTGATCGACAGCAGCATAACAGACAACTTCATCAATGAATTCCTAGCAGCCCTTATTTCACAAGCTCCCCAGCAACTCCCCCTTCTGATCCCCCTAAAACTCTTCAATGGTGATCCAACCTCTACTGGCAACATCACTCACTGTGTAGAGATGAGGATCACTTTTGCCAATGGGCAACAGCAAGACATCTGGCTACTAATCATGAAGTTGCATGCCTCTGCCCCTCTCATCCTTGGGTTTTCCTAGCTCTGAGCAACCAACCCTTGTATTGACTGGCCAAGTCTCACTATCTGCCTTGATTGAGACAACTCATCCAACCTGGGACTTGTTTCTTTCAACATTCCCCCCACCCATGATGTCTTGGGAGTGGCCCTTAACATTCCCTGAACCCCTCTGCAGCTCCACTCATGATCTGCACAATCATTCATCATTAATGCCTGCCTCAGCAACTCCCCCATCATCCTCCCCACCCTTGTCAACAGTGGAGCCTCTGAAACCTTCATCAGTGATCAGCTTGACCTCCCCCATGAGCCCCTCCACATGCCTTTAGAGCTACAGCTGTTTGATACAAGATCTGCCACCTCCAGAATCACCAAATTCCACTCCAGCTCCCTCACTCTCAATAATGGCCTGCAATTCCTGGCCCACCTCCTTGTCACCCAACTCCCAGAGGCAACCCCAATCATGCTCAGACTTTCCTGGCTGCATGATGTCAATCCTAACATCAACTGGCAGGACCTCACCATGCAGTTTCCCAGCTCTAAAGCCTGCCTGGCAGCTGCCATCACTCTCCATCTCTACTCCCCCCACAACCCCAATGACTCCAATTTGGCCCCCAGCAGCACTGGAGCCACTGGAACCCTCACTTTGCCTAAGGATGACCCCAGAGAGGAGGAAGAAGTGCCCCTGCCCCAAACTCCTGTAGGCACACCCCAACAGCTTCCCCCCAACATCTCCCACAACTGGTACAAGGGGCCAAATTACCCCACCCAAACCCTGACAACCCCAGCCTCCACCATCACACACCCAATGCCTAACACCATCAACCCAGAAGCCTTTGACATCAGAATTATTGGCACTGTTCCCTTTGTATGGATCTTGCAGGATGGCACCCCTGCCTTCCAACTTCAGGTCACCCTAACACTTCTAGAAGAACACATCCATGCCAGCACCACCTCATCTGAGACTCCAAAGATAGAGGAACAAATATTATGCAAAGTAGTTCCTCCAGAGTATCATGAATTTGCTGAGTGTTTTCTGAAAGAAGCATGAAGGGACTTCCCCCACACCAATCCTATGACCACATGATTGATCTTGAAGATAGCACCTCCCCCTCTTTTGGCAAGATCTACAACATGTTGGAAGTCAAACTCTGGGCTCTTAAAGACTACCTCAATAATATGCTTGGAAAGGGTTTCATCTGCCCCTTGATCTCTGCTGCCAGAGCCCCTGTCCTTTTTGCCAAGAAGAAGGATGGCTCCCTCCATCTTTGCATAGATTACTGGGGACTTAACAAAGTCACCAAAAAGAACTGGTATCCCCTCCTCCTGATTGGTGACCTTGTTGACCATCTCCACAGTGCCAAGGTCTACACCAAGATAGACCTCTGGTCTGGCTACAACAATGTCTGGATTGCTCTGGGACATGAATAGAAGACCACCTTCCATATCTGCTATGGCCTCTTTGAGTATCTTGTGATGCCCTTTGGTATGATGAACTCCCCCACTACCTTCCAGTACTTCATAAACAATATCTTCCACAACATGAACAATGTCTTCATTATCATGTATTTGGACAACATCCTCATCTACTTGAACTCCCTGGAAGAACACTGGGGCCATGTCTGACATGTCCTAAAATAACTCTGGGAGTATCACCTACATGCCAAACCCAAGAAGTGCTCCTTTCACACCACCAAAGTTGAGTATCTAGGGGTTATTATCACTCTGGATGGTGTACAATTGGACTTGTCAAAGGTAGAAGCCATCCCCAACTGGCCCCTGCCCCAGAACATTAAGGAGGTACAGTCCTTTTTGGGTTTTGCTAATTTCTACTGCCAGTTCATCAACAACTACTCTGGCATCACAAAACCCCTCAATTGGCTCACCCAGAAGGACACTCCCTGGGACTGGGACAGTAAGTGCCAAAGTGTGTTTGCTCTTCTGAAGAAGGCCTTCACATCTGCCCTGATCCTCCATCACTTCAACCCTGCTCATCCCATTGTACTCAAATGTGATGCCTCCAATTATGCCATTGCCAGAATTCTCTTACAGATGGGCTCTGATAGCAAGGATCTCCATCCTATTGTCTTCTACACCCATTTGATGATCCCTGCAGAGCTCAATTATGACATCTATGACAAGGAGCTCCTTGCAATTGTTGAAGCCTTCCAGCAGTAGAGGGCCTACCTCAAGGGAACCCTGTGCTGCATACAAGTCTACTCAGACCACAACAACCTACAATACTTCATAACCACCAAGCAACTCAGTCAACAACAAGCTCACTGGTTGAAAACACTGTCTAAGTATGACTTCACCATTCACTATCACCCAGGATAACTCAGAGCAAAACCCAATGCCCTCACCTGAAGGCCAGATGTCTACCCAAAGAAGTTGTTCAAGGCCAAACAGAACAACCATGATGTGGTAATCCCCTCCAAACATCTTCATGCCATACTGATTATAAATGAAGAAGGGATCCTCCATCAAATCTGAAATGCTCCCCCAGATGCCTACTTCACTCAACACAACCCCCAGAATAGCCCTACCAATGTTTCACACCCCAACTCTGCCTTTACACTGTCTCCAGACCACCAACTCCTACTCTGAGATGGCTGAATATACATCCTGGACCACAAGTTCATCTGCCTTGACATCATCCAGCAGCACTATGACCACAAGCTCCAGGGACATCTGGGAATGCATAAGACTCTCCAACTAATTTCCTGGACTTACTTTTGGCCAGGAATGAAGAAGGATGTCACTCAGTATGTACAAGCCTATGAACTGTGCCTCTGAGCCAAGGTCCCCTGACATCACCCATATGGTCTGCTGAAGCCCCTCCCTGTTGGCTGCTACTTGTGGTCCTCAATCTTGATGGACCACATTGTTAAACTCCCTGAATCCAAGGGTTTTGATGCCATCCTCATTGTGGTTTGCCAACTCACCAAACAAGCCCTGTTCATCCTCTGCTGCACCACCGACAATCCCCCAGAGTTTGCCAAGCTATTCCTCAAACATGTCTTTTTCAAGCACAGACTCCCAGACAATATCATCTCTGACTGAGGCCCCTTGTTTGTCTCCCAGTTCTGGCAATCTCTATGCAAGGTGCTCAAAATCAAGACCAACCTGTCAACCACCTATCACCTGGAGACTGACAGACAAACAGAATGAGTAAACTAGACCTTAGAGCAGTATCTCCACCTCTACATTAACTATTTGCAGAATGACTGGCATGCAGAACTACCCCTGGCTGAGTTTACTTACAACAACACTCCTCACTCTGCCACTGGGGTCTCCCCATTTTTTGCCAACAAGGGCTATAACCCCCAGCTCACCCTGTCCCTCAAGGATATCCCCTTGCATGTTGCTTACAAAGTTGCCAAAGATCTCCAGTCCCTTCACCAATTCCTCCAGGATGAGATTGATACTGCCAACTGAGCTTACTCCAAGCATGCTGACACTCAACATGAAACAACCCCTGACTGGACCCCCAGTACTCATCTGGCTCAACTGATGCAACCCAAAAGTTGCTAGAGAGAGATGTATGAAGACTTTCTGAAACTTCTTAGTCTATTCTCCAAGGAAATCATTGATTCAAAGATTCTGATTAAATGGACAAATGTTTTCTTGGGTGGTGAACTTCTTGCCAAGTTCAAGGATTTGATCAGTTGGAATGAACAACAGGATGATGTTGAGAAAGGACCACCTGGTAGTATTCACACCAGGACCTGGAGGCCCTCAGTGAAGCCCAACCACAAATGACTAGGTCCCTTCAAGATTCTCTGGAAGGTCTTGACCCATGCCTATAAGCTCAACTTACTCCCAGGACTGAAGGCTTCTATGTCTGACTCTTCAAAAAGTATGATCCAGACCCCTTCCCCAGCCAGTGCCTGAGCCAACCCCCACCTGTCAAGGTCAAGGACAAGTACCACTATGAGGTCAACCATATCCTCAACTTCTACCTCATCTGCAGGCAACTCCAGTATCTGGTCCATTGGAAAGGCTATGGACCTGAGGACAACACCTGGGAACCCTAGAAGAACCTCTCTGGAGCCCCTGCCAAACTTTGGGACTTACACCAACAACATCCCACCAAGCCCCAGGACTCCCAGGACTAGCATGAATAGACAGCATCAGTGGGCCTAACTCCTGCCTCTGGATTCAGTAGGGATTCAACTCCCACCAGTATTAATTATATCTCCCTTTTTACCTCATTTTTCTTATATGAGCTAAAAGCCACATAAAAGGAAAAGATCATTATGTACAAATGTTAGCAATATAGTATTTTGACAAAATTTAGTACAAGAAAATAGTCCAAGAAATCTTGCTGGCACCAGACCACAGCCTCCTCAGCCCTCCTCCTCCAAGACCCTTCCCTCCAGACTCTCCCCCACCAGGTTGACCTCCATCTGTGCCGCCACTGCCACCAGATTTTCCATGTGACTTGGAAGGGCCTCCCCCACATCCACTGCCACCTCTTACCATGACCTGGGCTCCACAGAGTTTCTCTGCCAGTGCCATGCCAGTAACCTCCCTATATAATCCACCCCCTACCTCAACTCTGGAGGGAGATCATGGGGCATCCACCCCAAGCTGTCCTGAATTGACATGAGGGTGGTGGAGGCTCTGTCCAACAGGATCCAGTGTTCCCAGACCCAATCTAGAAAAGAGAGTCAGCAGAGTCAAAAAAGGGGAGGATAGAACTTATGCATCACACCACTCTGCTCTGACACAGCCTTATTTGCCAACCACTCCTCCCATCTCTTTCCTGCCTCCACCTCCACCTCCACCTGGTGCCTCCTCACTTCTATGGCCCCCCACTACTCCACTGCCCCTGCTGCCTGCATCTCTAATTGCCCCAACCACTTTCAAAGTCCCTGTACCTCCAGGGCCCTTGCACTGGCCTCTCTCACTGTGGCCTTGTGATCATGTTGAGCTGCCTTCTGATCCTGCCATGCCACCTCTCAATCCTGCCAGGCCACTTCACTCTCCTCCCAGGCTCCCCAGAGCTCTTCCCCCCACATTGCCAACTGCCCCTCCAACTTGGCCACCCACCATCACAACACCTCAATGCCTGACTCTGGCACTGGACCAGAACTCCCCTGCAGATGTGCCACCAAAATCCCTGAGTCTGATGAGTACATGTGGGCCCCAGGGAGACCAGCCATTGTCACCTCACTCCAGGCCCTCTTACTCAGCCCTGCCTCTGGTGGAGGGGACACCCTATGCTTTTCTTTGTCCCTAAAAGATGGGGCTCCCTCCTTACACCTACTCCATGGCAGTCCTACCTTTCTCTGGAGTTGCCCCTCCCCACCCTCCCCCCTGGGATGCATGGACTGCAATGCTCCTCCAGACACCTGACCCCTTTGCCCCTCCCTCAACCACTCTGATACTCACTCCTAGTCCCACCCCTGCTTCACCATGATGCTCATCACCCACCATTCCCAGGACATAGAACATTTCTCATATCTCACACAATATGGCAAGCACACAGAGGAGTCTCAGTGAGATCCTGTGGCAGGCTCCTCAAACTTGCACTCCTCCCCACAATGAGCACAAGTTACATACTGGACTGTCAGTTAGCCAGAGGCATGCAAGCCATCAATAAAACACCAACTCACTAGGGCTTCTGCCAGACACTAGGCCAGGGTGGGGGGCCTCCAGATCCTCCCCACTGCCTCCACAAATTGCTCTGCTATGACCTCCTCCTGCCTAACCCTCTGGGCCTCTAGCACCACCTGCACCTTCCCCAGCCCCAATACCAATTTTGGAGGACGCCCTGATGAATCTGGGGCTGACCCAGTGGACTGTCCAGGACTCCTGGGAAGAGAAGGGCCCCTGGAGGACCCAGCCACAGCAAGGGACAACTCTATAAGGGAAGGTCAGTAGGCTTCATCTCTAGGAACAGAACACTTATGATTGCAATACATGGCATCCACCCAATGCCAATCTTGCCACTGGTCATACTCAGCTTGATGCTCCTCATACTCTGCCCATACATGAATGGTGTTCTCATCAGAAGAAGGAGGGGTTGGGGAAGACAAGGATGAGTTGGGCATGGTGGCCAAAGCCATGGGAGGATAATGATGGTGGGCTGGACATGTTTTGGTCCCCTTTTATTATTTTCTGGGGAGCTTCTAGTTGAAGAAGTCATCACGTTTTGACTTTGATTCTCATGCCACTGCCATCCCCTGGAGATTTCCCTGCACCTCAAAGGGTCTTGATGCTGAAGGGGGGGTGATGTCATGACCTGTCCATAAACCCCCACCTCACTCTGGACCTCCTCTGAACCCACCCAGTAAGCCCAGAATGTATTCCCCCTCACCCCCCAACCTCTATGACACTTTCCTACCCCTGGAACCTGCTCCAGCAACTCCTGAGGCTTCTCCAGAAAATCCCAACACTTCTCTGGCAGTCCCCATGATTCCCCCAACATTTCCTCAGTGTCTGGGTAAGTCCACCCTCCCCTAGCACACATCACAGTTACATATCAAGACAATACTGCCACCTGACTAGCCAGTCTTGGGATGTCCTGAACAACTATATCCAAGACCCACCTGCATGATCTGACCTCAGACCTGCAGCCCTGGAGGAGTTTCCCCCACAGGTACTTAAGCCATAGTGTAGTAATAGTTAAGTAGTCTTGATATTACCTATGTTCTTGTGTTTGTTATGTCTCTCATGTCTCTGTCTTCCTATTCAATATCATCTTGCTGAATCTTATTGTCTCCCAATTGCATCTATTTCCATCTTATCAGTCTCAATCTTATCAGTTTCCATTTTCAGTCTCTTATCTGTTTTCTAAGTCTTGTCTTGTCTTGTTTCCATCTCTTGCCTTGTCCCAACTTCCCCAGTTAACCCTACAGTCCCTCCTGTTCCCCATTGAAGCCTCTTCCACCTAGAACCCCTTAAAAAACTCCCCATACTCATAACTTGGACCTGCTGAGTTTGTGTTATCACTCTGGAGCTCTGTACTGTGCTTGTCCCCCACTCACCTGTCACCCCACTCCTCTGTATAATCTACTAGAGCATCCCAGACCTCCCCAGGCCACTGCTATCACCTTCACCTGCCCCATTCCACTCTTCTGAAGCTCACCAGAGCTAGGGATTGTGAGTGTAGATGTTTCACTTGACCCTTCCAGAAGCAGAAGCTATCACATTATCATCTGGGCCCTTTCACAGTGGAAAGAAAGGTGGGTCCTCTAGCCTACTGGCTCAAGCTCACCCCCAGCTTCTATCATGTAGTCTCCAACACCAGATAACCCCATCCCAGGTCATTATTCAAAGCCTCCACCATCACCAGTCCTTAATTCACAATGAGGAGGAGTATGAGGTGGAGGAGATATTGGATACTTCTTCAGGATGAGGCTGCAGTTCAAGGTAAAGTGGAAGGGTTATGGTATTGCAGACATCTCTTGGAAACCTCAGGGAAACATACATGAACCAGATTTAGTCTGACATTTTTACTGCAGGCAGCCTGAGGCATTTACCCCCTCTCAGCAGCAGACCAGGCTATTGGAACTTCTTCTATCCTGCATGTCAAGATGCCCCATGCTAGAGGGGTTAGGCTGACTGCTCAACATTGTGACACTATTCTCTACTGACAAGGACCTCTGAAGCAGGGCTATCCAATGATACCAGCTTTGTCCTGTCATATGCCCTGATGGTGGAGATTGATGCATTTCTTTTCCCTCCTTTATTTCTCTATAGGTTTTCATCTTCTTCAACTTTTCTTTGTGCTCATTCCTACAATTACATAAGATGATGTCAAGCTCTGTACATGTGCAGAGCCTGACATCATATCACATGACCTTTGCCATCTGTCAATGCTCAGTTCCACACCATTCACTCATCTCTCTATGTTTCACTTTTGTTTCACTTTGTTTCAAATACCCTCTATTCATGGAAACAGCATCCAGATCTCCACTCTGGTGATCATGTAATATGACATTGGGCTATGCACATGCACAGAGCTCAATGTCATAGCACATGACTTTTCCCATGGTTCAGCCTCAGTAAATTTTGTCAGCCCAGCTGTTGGAATCCTTAGACTTGATCTCTTTAGATCTCCTGCCAGGTCACTAGCTATTACTGTATCATCCATATACATTCTAATTATACTTTGGATCTCCCTCTGCCAGTTGTGTGAGTTAGCTACAGCCCCCAGAGGTTGCCCTTGTAGCTAGGTTGACATGTTGTTCTTCTCTGTTCTGCCATTGTTAATTACAGAATGTATATATATATATATATATATATATATATATCATTTATAGGGGATGGCCCCAAGCTTTCAGCTGTCTGTCAGCACAACCAACAGCTTCAACAGAGACTGTGATTGTTATTAGAAAAGCTATGCTAAAAGAAAGAGCACCCATTCTCATGTCAAAAAAAGGAAGAAAAGAATAAAACCTAATCAATCATGTGTTCTGTGCCTTAGCCACCACAACCAGCCTGTTATGTCATGCTTATAAATGTCACCAAAATCTTTTTCTAAGCCCCTAGCTGTTACAATCCCTATTCCTGAGTCCACAATTGTTGCCAAATAGTCAACTACTAAACATAACCCATTCTTTCTCCTATCCCCATTTGCTGACCTAATCATAGCCAAAATCAGAGCTCATCAATGCCATATTATGGCTGTCAACTACCCATCCCCATACCATTAACCACACTTTCTAGGACCATGACAGCTATAATTAGTATAGCTGTTGGCATAATACAGTATGGTGTGGAGCCTTAGCATCAAGCTGAAGCCCTGTTCTCAAAAAGATGAATTATATGAATTATGCTCAATGATATCTAGTTTAT
The DNA here is from genome assembly GCA_017657295.1 of Termitomyces sp. DKA64. Classification (NCBI taxonomy): domain Eukaryota; kingdom Fungi; phylum Basidiomycota; class Agaricomycetes; order Agaricales; family Lyophyllaceae; genus Termitomyces; species Termitomyces sp. DKA64. The sequence goes on along the minus strand of JAGGAV010007931.1, from coordinate 19,007 downwards.
ATAAGTCTGCAGTTTTTCTCTGGTTGATGAAAGTCTGCAGTTTCCCTCCATTTATGTAAGTCTTCAGTGCCAGATCCCATTGTCCTCAATCATGACTTTATTTATATTAAAAATTCTACATTTGTTGTTGTTGTTGTTGTTGTTGTTGTTGTTGTTGTTGTTGTTGTTGTTGTTGTTGTTGTTGTTGTTGCTGCTGCTGCTGGCCAGACATCTTTTCAAGTATGCAGGTTATGCCCCATAGCTTTCAGAGTAGCCCTTGCAATTAGATCCTAGACTATCTGCTGTTAATGTGCCATCCCTGCTAATACCTGTCATTGAGTCTGAACTACTTTTTCCCTTCAGCTTCCCATTGTGGCTAAGATCCATTAATTTGCAACTGGCTTTCTCCCCCCATGCCTGGACCGAACTCCCTGGAATCCAAGGATTTCTTGTGCCCAGTGATCCTGAGATAATTGTACTTGAACAGGCTGAACTTCCAGTTGTGGATCATCCACTGAACCCAAGCATCTGCTGTACTACTGCTCTGATTCACCCCTACTGTGGCCTTGAATAGGTTACCAGGTACAATCTTCCTTTTCTTTTGCTATCAGAGCATGATGGTAACAGTTCATTGTCTCCCTACATTTTGTTGATAATCTCACATTTCAGCCTGACCCCACAAAGCTTCCCTATCAACACATGACAAGTGATGGTTTCCCAGCACATGGTGTCCAAGGTGTTTTTCACACAAGCATGGTTTGCTCTTTTGACCTAGCCACTTGAGAGATCATGTGACTCCCTAAGGACCACAAGGAGCCACCACAGTCCCTATATTTATGCCTAATGATAGTTATCATCTAGTTTATGTAAGTGTCCTGTGTGTTGACCCATGTGTTTCAGACCTTGCTATATGGTTTTCCTCATTGATGGTGTCCCTCTTCAAGTTGTTTCAAACACTGTTGTGAGATCCCTTTGTGGTCTTATGTAAATACTCATGATTGACTGAATTGAATGTTAGTATTGAATTTACCCAGTAGACAATGTGTACTCCTTAGTATAATGGTAAAAGTCTTAAATAATTGGTCTCTTTATTAACAATAAATCAGCTTCGGCATTGAGGACTTTTCATCTCATTTTTCGAGTGACCTGAGCCAAATCTACTGAATTAGACCAACAAAGCAGTCTAAGAGTTCATTACTGAAGGTTGTACAAAAACTGGCTTAAAGGTGCTTATCTACAAAAGAAAGGCTTTCCTAATTGTACCCACATCTGTAGTCAATAAGTTTTACACATACCTAGATCTCGGAGCAATGCCTCACAATGACCCATCCTACACTCTTGTACAATCTCCTGTTGACAATATAGACATATAGTACCATAACTACAATGTCCAGCTCAGGTGCCTCCTTACGTAGTTTACCAAGTGTGTTTGATCCAATATTGTCCTTGAACGCACTGTCATACAAAGTGCCACCAAAATATGTTCGCATGTCTTTTGAATTCGGATTTCTCTGCAGTATCGTGATCAGGCCGAAGATAAAATATCAGTTATCTTGAGAGACAATTTACCATGTTTCACAAGCCACAGAATGACTTGTCAACCTGGACCGATGTGGCGTCAACACGTCCCAGGAACTGCGCCTGGTTGTCCGTTAACGTATTCATTGCCTCCAACGCAATATTGAAGCCCGCAGCAGCATGATCTATTGCTAACAAACTGATCGTGATTGAGTCGAACGTGAGGTTCCAGCACGTTCCGCAGTTGGGGGAGCCAAAGCCCGCGATAGCGGCGGCACCGCCGATGTTTGGGAAGCTGGGCAAGGAACTGAAGGTCGAAAAGCCAGCTGTGACGAGGCCGTCTGGACCATCAGAACAAGCAACAGTGAGAAGAGAGCCTGCTGCGTTATCGTAGGTTTGATCAAAAGAGACGGTGTCGGCGAAGGCTAAAGTGGGAAGGAGGACAAGGGATGCGAGTATAGATGTGAACTTCATGGTGGAATTCAAGAGCTGGTAGTTTGAGTGTAGCGTCAAAGCGGTCGTGAGACACGAAGTTTGTTGGGGGCTTTTGGTTGAATATCCTGGCCAGTCCCTAACCAAGCTTCCTTTATATTCTGAACACTGGCTCTCCCGGCGCGCGATCCATAGATTCCCATACTTTTGAAGCTTGCCCAGACACTCGCAGTTCACAGAACGATTCTGAATCGCACAGCGGGAATCTTTCGCCGTAACGATAGACCTTGTCAGCGTTTCATCTTGTCAAATATATAATCGAGAGATCACAAGGTATCAGAGAAGGTGTCGAATGGCTTGGAGAAGGAAAGAACACCAGCGCCGAATCAGGAAGAACGTCACAAGGACAAGTTTCGAGAGGCTAGAAGAAAGATGGTATAGCGATAGAATCTCAATGCCGGGCCGCGCAACCGCGCTGAGATGTAGTTATTTTAGACGCCACGTGGCTCAAGACGTTAAGTACCATGAACATATCGACAACGACGCTCACCTAAGGGTGCTATGGCCAAAAAAATAAATTAAAGTCACGGCGACACAAAATCAGGTTCTTCAAAGAATACTCGTCGACGTTATTTATCTCTACGATTGAATGTACGATCATCAATTTCAAGGCGCTTTGGCCAAGGGTTAAGGCGACAGGTCAGAATAAACCCTGCTGTTCCTGCCGGCGTCATCTAGAGCCGATTGACAAGACTTTTTGTGATGACAGCTATTCCTTGCTCACCATCCATTGACAATTTCATATGTCATACAGCATTCCGATATATGATAGCAATGACATGCAAACAAAAATCTACACTACGTATACGGACACAATAACACAGGTAATTCAGAACTAACCCACCCAGCCCAAGAAAATTAAGCTAAGTAACGACAAGATTGAGGAAATCACTCACCCGTATTTGATACGTCCCCGATGCTTTCGTGAGATACCGGACCCACTTGACGCTTTGGTAGTTGCTTTTCTCAAACACCTTGAGGAAGCGAACAATAAGACCTGATGCGGTGAACATAAGGACCTGGAAATCGACGTCGATGGGCGGTCGCGCCCACACCTGTCGTGTGGTAGTGCTCGTCAGGCTTGCCGTCCCCGTGAAGGTGCATTCCGAGCCTCCCTGAACGCGCGGTAGTCTGATACAGAGCTCATGTCAGACTCAAGCGGGTGCATGTGAGATAAGTTTACTGACTTCCAGACAATAACGTTTTCAGCTGGCACGTACTTCGCTTTTCCATTCGCACTTTTACAGTCCACAGTCGTGGTGTTGAGCGGCGTAGGTATCCGTAGCACCACATTCGTCGCAGAGAGTTTGTTGTTGAAATTCGCTTTGACGGTAATCGTATACGAGACCTGCGACGTTCCGATCTCATTCACGGTGGGTATAACGCGCAGCGGAAGTTTGACATTTGACGTTGATCGGTATCTGTTACTGACGCATCAATACCCGGGGCAATTCATTGGCACATTATGACTGCATGTAGGCAGGGCTCACCGCATTAACTCGAACTCGCCGTCTGGGGGTATGAAGCTGATTGTACGATTTGCGTCAAACTCATCGAGTCGAACGCATTGGTGGAATCTGCAGTCGTCCAGTTCGACAGCATCCCCAATTCCACGGTCACCCTTGTCGATTACGAGTTTGTCGTTAAGTCCAAATTTACACTCTGGAGTGCCGGAGAGATATGCTCGCATTTGAATGTGGCCATCCACGTCAGCTCGTAGGACGGCTCCTGATAGAATGAGAAAAGAGCAAGGCCAGAATGGTGCAAGGAGACAGACCTTTTGCACTCATGGTCAAGTTCACCGTCTCAACGACATCCACAAATGCCTCGTTTTTCTTATACCTGACGTCTCCACGCCGCCAACTCGTTGCACCTGTTGCTTGAGTCGTAATCTTTGAAGACTCTTCCTATGGAGGGATTCGTTGAGTTAGATACAAAATCGCTTAAGCATGCCACACACAGCAGCAATGCCCGATGATACGACGCTCTCCGTCGTTATGTAAGACTTTAGCGTGTCAATTTCGCTGTTTTGAGGGTAACCAAAATCATTTATCTCTGCGCAATGTGTCAATTCTGAACGAACAGACAAGTCACGATGTTGACTCACCATCAATGAGCTCGTAAATCAGTACAAAATTATTCTTCACAGACTCCTCGTCTATCTTGCCAAAGTATGCCTTGGCTATATTGATGAATCGGTAACAAAACTCGAAGACGAGTGCTGCGTTGGCATTATTCCTAGCCCGGGATCAGTAATTCCTGGAGATGAGGTGACAAGATGATGCACTTCGTAACAGCAACCACATAAAGGTTTTTTATTCGGACATGGAAGAAACTTGTTGAGCCCAGGGTGATGATGGGTGACCTTACATCACTGCTGGAAACGACCTGAATCCGAAAAACGTCGGCGATTGATCGTCTATATAGCATGAATCAATGAGCATCTGAGGAGATATAAAGCGTGGCCTGGATCACACTTGAAGTCGGTCCGGTATAGTCTTGATATTAGTACCTATGTAGAATGTGATTTCAAAGTCTGTAATCGGAATCTACATCGAGTACAGCTCACCTCCCCCTTCTGATTGAATATGAAGAAAGCCTGAAGTCCTGTGAGAGAAAGTCTGATGTGGGACAAACAGACATACCGATATCATGGTGTTAGAAAGGAGCAGCGCTCAACATGAGCATTTGGCTGGCGGTAGTCTAAAAGAAATCCCGATGATGGGACTTCTGTTTTAGGACGACGTTCCATTTATTGATCATGCATTATGAAGCACGGGGTATCACGGGGTACCACTCTGTTTCCGGTGCAGCATCAACCTTCGTTACAACGGATCCCAGAAATTATGTTACGTGCTTTCTCATGGTTTCTTCTTCCTCACGAGCGATCCTCCGAGCCGTGTGCTCATTTCAAAGGGTTATAGACCCTCAGAAGTTCAGAAGTTCTTGACATGCCAATATCCATCTCTCGCTTGTTGCCTGCTCTTGTTTGCGTCTTAAACGCAGCCCCTGCTTTGGGTAAACTCACCTGGGGTACTACTGAATTCCTGTTTGCATTCGGTGATTCCTACACAACCGATGGTATATATTACCAATTCAGCGTTGGTGTCCCATACAAGTGTCAGATAAATATATCCGCAGGTTTCAACATTTCCGCCGGTGTCGACTCCCCGGTTCCCGGATTCGTGAGTACAACTCAAAAGGATGAGTAACCCTATGAATATTAATGCTTGTCAGACCTCTTCCAACGGACCAAATTGGGTTAACTTCCTTAGTAAGGACTGCCGGTGGTGAATTTCTAGCCAGTATCTGACATTGAGTAACAGGTGTAACCTACAACCAGACTGACGTCAAGGTCAGCACTCCTCTGCCTGATACTATATCTGGGTAATATGATAATAGGTATTCGATCTTGCTTCTGGTGGTGCCACTGTCGATGCAGCGCTGGTCCCTCCATTTTTGCCCGCTGTTCTGTACGGAATCTTTTTGTGCTCGTACACTCGATCTCATCTTGTCCTCACCAGTTCTATTGTAGATCAAGTCTCGCAGTTCAAGCAAAGCCTCGCACCCAAGCCGGTAGGTGCTCAGTGGGAAAGCTCGAACACTTTGTTTGCGGTTTGGATTGGTATCAACGATGTTGTAGGTAACTTGTGTTCTTTTAAGATCCATTGTTCATATTTGAATAACACAGGGTAACTCTTTTGGCTGGGTACGCCAGATTATTGATTAATTTAAAACATCTCAAGGAACTCACTAATCATCAGACTAATATTACTGGACACGAGACCGCATTTTACACGAAGATTTTGACTCGTTTGGAAAGTCAGGCACGTTCCTTTTCATTTCTAGCTCAATAAAAATCTCCAACTCTTTCGACTGAAAGCTTGAAATCCTTTACGAAGAGGGCGCACGTTCTTACCTCTTTCTGACTGTCCCACCCACCGATCGTGCCCCCATCTTCCTCCAGCAAGGATTTGAAGTCATCAGACGCCTCCACTCTCTGATTGCAAGCTACAATGCGCAGCTTGGCACTATCGTGAAGAACTTTAAAGCCAAACATAAGGATCTCGATCAGGTGACTATTTTTGACACTCAGCCGATCTTTAACACTCTTCTCGATAACGCCAATGCTTTGGGCTTCGTCAACGTCACTGGATGGTGCGAAGCATATCAAAATGGAACACCTGAGAAGACTACACAAATCAGCCCTTGTGCTCCTGTTTCTAGCTACTTGTAAGATTTTACACTCCATATGACTCTGCGAAGGTTTCTGACGTTCCTTGAATCTACCAAAGCTGGCTAAACAATTTGCATCCTTTGTTCACTGTTCATGAGTAAGTGTTTTGTACTGTCCTGTGACGGATAAGCCCGATGATATATTGTCAGTATTGTCGCCCGCGGCATTTCGACCACCCTCAGTGGCTGATGGACAAAGTATCACTTAATTTGGAAATCCTTCGTTACTTTGTTTAAATAGACTATACTGGATATTTCTCCGCTTCCTACAGCGGAACGATCAGCACATATACCAGATGTACGGCTCAAAGTCAGGAATGTCCCCTTCAGCATTTTTAAATCAGTACTGCAGTAATGCACTCAAGACCTCTTTCAAAGGTTAAACACATTCGAACTATCCTCAAAAATCTTCAAAAAGCAAGCATAGCACTTTCTGAGCTTCTCACAACTGTTCTAGATAAAGGAAATTATGAGTTCATTGATCACTGACATACCTTTCTTGCTGACAAGAACAAATCTTTGATGCTATGTGGTGTAATAAAAAAGGTGTCTCTGCAGTACAGACATGGCTTGGATCTCATGCTATTAGCCTGGTCTGCAAGATAATCCACTCTGAGGATGGAATCTATCAAGCCATCATTCTGCATGTCAACAGACAAAGTTACAGCAGATTTCATTGACAAGTGAGAACTGAATGAGTATATGGAAACCATCATGAAAGAAATCACACTAGTTTGGTCTTGCATTCTAAATGCTGCAACTGAAAGCAAGGAATCTGCAGTGAAGAAAAAAACATCAAAGTCCATGAAACTGTCAGGGAACTCTGTGAGGGGATGCCCATAAGGGCAGGGCACACTCTGTGGTATAGGCCTGACCTATCATACCAATACCAGTGACAAGCAAGAGTCAAAGGGGCCAAAGGGCAGCTAAGAGTTGGGCAAGGAGCAAGCACAGCAGGCTAAGCCAAGGGCAATGCTGGAGACACTTACAGTCAATTCAGTGAATAGACCTGGTGAACACTGCTATTGTTTGGTCTGAGGATGTGCCATCTGGCAGACCACCTTACATACTACATTGGTGGCTATGCTATGACTAATACTATATGACAGAGTGGGCCCTGGTATGTACAGGAGTATGATGAAACAATAATTGATGATGAGTAAAGTCATGACTCAGCAAGGATAACTAATACAAGACAGAAGGGGATTGGACAAGCCAGGTGGTCAGTCAGATGGCTAAGAGTGTGCACATAATTGGACTAAGCCTGGAGTAGTGTTGGACATCCACTAGAGGGATAGTCCCCTAACAATGCCTGGCCATGGATAACCCAGGCAATGCCCACCACTTACAACCTGACCATCAGGCCAGAGGTGAGCAGCAAGCAAGCTGGCTAAGAGGCATAGTGGGAAAGAGGCAGGCAAACAGCAAGAGACAAAGGCAGAGGGTGAGGCTTACAGTTCCACTAATAAATAAACCCAGAGGCAGTGCTATTGTTAAGACTGGGGGAAGTTTCATGCCCTAGTCCACTCTATATTGATTAACATAATGATTACTACCCATTGACTAAGAGGGGGCTGCTGACTACAAGCTACTGACTAAGCAGGCTGGTATGTAATAGAGGCTATGTAAGTGACAGTAATCCTGATGAGTAATGAATGCCAAGACAAGTATGTAACTAGGTATACAGGGCTGGCTAGACCCATTAGGAAGATAGGGCCAAGATAGTGAGGGAGTCAGAAGGTGGATGGGTGGCCAGGACAATGGCCTAGAGTAGAGTGCCAATGGTTAGAGGCTAAATCTAGCAAGAGTGGGATGGTGCTAGAGACCAGTCCTCTGACAGACTCTCCCTCTTCAGTCCTCCTCCTTATAATTTACATTCACACTCCTCCCTATTCCCCATCCATTGGTTCCACTCTCAACCCTCAGACAGCACTAGTTCTCAGTGTATGACTCAGACAAGTGTTGGCAGCCAAGTCCTAGGCAGTCTCAAGCAGTCTCAGAAGGATACAAGGGTCCCAGGTGGTCTCAGGCAGCTTCCCCTCAACTCTCACATGGCACTTGCTCTTGGTGTATAACTCTGACAAGCTTTAGCAGCTGACAGGCAGTCTCAGGCAGTCCCAGGTGGTCTTGTCAGGTCCTGTATATGTAAGATATGTTTTCTCATGTTATTTTCTGGAGGGTTGAGTACTTTTCAAATGCTTAAGGTTCTGCCATCCTGTACAGTTTATTCCTATAGCCTGGACCCTCTGAAGTATTGCTCACTGGCATGGGGAATTATCAGACTTGTTCTCTTTAAGTCTTCCCCTGCTAAATGTGTAGTGACACTTTTAGATACTGTGAATATACTTTGAATTTCTCTCTGCCAGTTTGTGTGATAGGGCCAAGGCCTCCAAAGGGTGCCCTTGCAGCAGAACAAGACTCTCATTTTGGTCTGGATGCTCCCTCTAGCTTGCAAAAATTCTTCCTTTCCCCAGAGCTTCTTCCCCCACCATTGTGCATCCTGACTGCCTGAATAGTCTCTATGTCCACTCCAACCCTGTGAGCCACTTCCTTGGATGCTTCTAGCCCTCAGAACAAAGCCTGGAATCATTTGCTTGTTTTAAAGACTCAGGTGCAGTCTACCCAAGCTTCACTCACCCTTCATACCAATGAACTTGTTGGTTTACACCAATTTACAGAAGCTACCTCTCATTCTCTTTAGACACTCTTTCAATGCCTTCCCCTGGCCCCCCCTGCTGCTCCAGTGGCCTCTACACCTCCTTCTACATGACATCCAGCTTGCTTCAATGCTACCACCTGTTGAGATTACAGCTTGACAGAAGTACCACCTTACTATATTTCTCTCTTGTTGAATTCACATGACAATGTTCTCATGCATGGCTTAGTGGAATGTCTCCCAACAATTTTTGCCCCTAGAGAGTTCATGGTCTTTATTCTGAAACCTCCAGATGAGCACTATATTATTTAACTATGTTACATACAAAATATATTTATTCTAAACTTTACAAACCTTTAGGTTGTTCCCATTCTTAAGGCAGGTTAACTTTCCAGAAGTTAGGTCTGTTCCCTTCCCCTGTGCACATCTAGCTGCAACAGGTTATGGGCCCCAGCCCACAGACTCATGCACCAAAAGTTTCTAGTTTGCCTGTTCCTTACTCTGTTCCTGAATGTTGCAGTGGATCTAATCCAATTATTGTTTACATCCCATTGTGCTTCTCCCATACTCATCAATCCCAAATCTCACACTTGCAATAGACAACATCACTTCTGCTTCTTGATAATCAATGTCAAAATTTGGCATCATTCAATATCCAGAGTGGGAAAAGGCAATGTACAGGTGCTGTAAGGGGAACACTTGATGTCTCCAGAACTCCTTCCACAAGGCAAGCAAGTGCCAGTGACAAGTGAGAGTCAAGCAGGCATAGAGGCAAGCAAGAGTTGGACAAGGGACCAGTAGGGCAGACCAAGCAGTCAGACATTGCTAGAGAGCTTACATTTGGTTCAGTGTGTAGGCCAGAAGAACACTGCTATTGTTCAGCCTGGGGATATTCTATCCACAGGCTGCCTTTATATACTACATTGGTGGCTGTGCTTTTACTAATACTGTTTAACTAATTGGCAGTATGTAATGGAGTATGACTAACAATAATTGATGCTGAGTAAAGTTCATGCATATGACTCATCAAGGCTGACTACTAGAAGACAGAAGGGGATAAGGCAGGCTGAGTGGGGTCATTCAGATGTGCTAAGAGTGGTGTGTCCTCAGACTAAGCTCAGAGTAGAGTTGGACATGGTCCAGAGACCAGTCCTCTAACAGATGCCTGATGTCAGTTGGTGATGCATGAATTGTTAGAGAATTAAAGATTTGTCCTGAGCTTAAGGAAAACAATCCCATGTCACTTGCAGCAGTCAATGCTTACCATCTCTGTAGCAACAAAGCTGCTGGGGAGATCTATCAGTGGCTAGACAAGGGCAATAAGATCCATGTTGATGCTATCCAAGATGACCTGGCTGCAATGTGGATCAAACTTCATGAAATACACTCAAAATCAGCCCCTAATGCCCACTTCAATTCCTTGAGTGACCTTTTCAACATCTGCTTGTATGACAATGAAACACTTGCTCAGCTTTGCACTTGTGTGAAGGAGCTATGCAAAGAATTAGAACACTCTGCCCAACTGTGCCAGTAACTAGACCCAATGAGAACACCTCACCTGGATACACTCTTGAAATGCTAGATGATGAGCTCTCCACCATGGCCATGCTGTGTACACTCCCATGCAACAAGTACTCCTCCTTTATTTCCTCAGTCCTAATGCTTAGTGCTCTGACTAAGGATGCCCTTCTGGAAGCCTTTCATAATGAAGAGGTCTAGCACTGTACTACTGAGGATGAAGCTGTTGCTGTTGCTGCTGCAATCCACACCCTCACTTGCTACCTTTGTGATTGAGCTCATAAGGTAACAGACTGCCCCAACCTTGCAGCAGCTTGCACATTGGCCAAGAAGGAGGACTCTGGGTCCAAGCAAAACAAACATGGTGGTTGTTGTGGGGAAAATACTGGTTCCAAAGCTGATGCTGCAAAAGCCTCCACTTCCTCAAAAGTTGAAAAAGGTTGGGATGGACCAACTAAAAAGGCTGATGCTGCCATTTGTCAATCTTTACTGCTACCCTCTGCCCCTCTCTGACATGCTCTGGAACATAGACTTGAGCCCATGAGTCATATGACTCCACATCATGAATGGTTCTCCTGTTAGGGGATCAGTCTCTGGATTGTGTCCAACTCTACTCCAAGCCTAGGTCTGAGGACATGCCCACTCTTAGCACATCTGAATGACTGCTTGGCCTGCCCTATCCCCTTCTGTCTTCTAGTAGTCAGCCTTGATGAGTCATATGCATGGACCTTACTCAGTATTGATTATTGTTAGTCATACTCCATTACATACCAGGGCCCAATTAGTTAAATAGTATTAGTAATAGCACAGCCACCAATGTAGTATACAAAGGCAATCTGTGGATAGAATATCCCCAGGCTGAACAATAGCAGTGTTCTTCAGGCCTACACATTGAACTGACCACAAGCTCTCTAGCAATGTCTGATTACTTGGTTAACCCTGCCAGTCCCTTGTCTAACTCTTGCTTGCCTCTGTGCCTGCTCAACTCCCACATGTCACCAATGCTTGCTAGTTCTGTGGAAGGAGTTCCACAGACATTAAGCACTCCCCTTACATCCCCTCAGATTTCTTTAAGCCATGAAGAGTTCTAATTTGCCTTACTAACAATGCAATTGTATATTCAGCAGGCAGAGGGTCAGTCAGGTTCAGACCAGTATAGGGAAGAATTGAGCTGGAGAGGACCTTAGTGACATTATCATCACTAATGTGCATTTGTACCAGACCTTGCCAATAATCTCCTTTCAATCACATCTCTCTCCATTCATTGTGGCTTTGTCATAACATTTTCTGGGCACAAGGTGTTCTTCAGTGTTTGCAGTGAATTAGTCTTATCTGCAACTATCAGCAAAATGCTAGCATCTTACCTTGATGGCAAGACTCTCATCTCATCATCAATTCAAGCTGCAAATATAACTTATACAGAGCCTACAACATCTCTCAAAGTTGACAAATCATTACTTTACCAACAATTGTGCTATTTGGGTAAAGACCACTTGGAGCAGCTCATCAAGGAGAATCTCATAATAAACCTGAAAATTGCCCCAGGTAGTCTTGAAGGGAAGTAGCACCAGGCACTTTTTCCCCAACTTGCAGAATGCTTGACTGAATTGCTGGGGTGAGTGTTCAGTGATGTACATGGCCCAATGCAAGCCAGGGGGCACCAAAGCAATTGTGAATGGTGGGTAATGTTTGTTGATGACAGCATGCAATGGATGGAAGTTCAAGCCATGTACAAAAAAAGTGTTACATTCAAGGCATTCAAAGCATCTAAGACATGCACAGAATTGCAGACTTGCAGAAAAATCAAATGTATCCATCATGATAAGGTGGGCAAGTACATGTCAAAAACATTTCCTGGACATTGTAGTACTGAAGGGAAATAGGTCAAATGTACCAACAGAGCAACCCCTCAGCAAAATGGTGTAGCCAAATACATGAACAGAACAATAAAAGAGGCTATTACCTCAATGTTGACAGAAGCAAACTTACCTAAGAGCTTTTGGACATATGCATTAAGTACATATCAACATGTACACAATTGTTGCCCAACATCTGCCCTTTCATGAAATATAACACCATTTGAAGTGTTTCAGTAAAAACCTTGTATTGGACATCTCTGTGCATTTGGCTGTACAGCTTATGCACTGATTGGTAAAGACAAGAAAAAGGATTGCAGAGGCACACCATTGCAGGCATTTTTGTTGGATATCCCAATAATCAAGTGGGGTGCAAAATTTATATTCCAAACATGAAAAAAGTGACTATATTAAGAGACATAATCTTCAATGAAACAAGATGCTCTGGGTTATCCCTTTCCCAATCATTATTCCCACCACCACTCACTGCTTTTGAAGACCTTGAAGATGTCAATTATAACATTGACAACCCTCAAATGGCTCCAGCACAACCCATACCCCAACATCTAGCTCCATAGATATTCAAAGTCAATCCAATCATTGATGATTGCTGACTTCTGACACTCATCAACAGAGATGATGCCAACTCAGTGGGAGCAGATTTGGTGGGAGCAGAAGCTGATATCTTGATACCAAAAGCACCACTTCTGCTTCAGATGCCACTGGCATGTCCTCCATGCCAAGTAAAAGCCTTGCCACCTCCATGCAAACCTAGTCAATGTGTACAAATGCCAACATGTGAACCTAATGCTAAATACTACAATGCAATATGACATCAGGAAAATCATGGAATCCCCACTCATATATGAACCTCTACCCCCACCACCACCATCACCATATCCTGAACCACCTCCTGAGCCACCCCTGTGGGATATTAATGTCAGTAATATTGATGATACAGGGAGCAAGAAGTAAACCTTGCCCTGAATACCAACTCAGATGAAGCATTACTTCTGGTGGGGCATATTTTTGTAGAGCACAGGATTGATTTTGAAGATTATGGTGCTGCATGTGCCAACATGTCATCCACTTACAAAGTAAGGGTGTATGACACAAACCCTAAGGTTGTACAGGGAGGCTATGGCAAGTAAGAATGCTGCCAAGTGGCACAAGGCAATATGTGAGGAGATGAACACATTTTAGAACAATGGAACATGGCAAGCAATCTATTTAGCAATAGGACCATAATGGGTATTCAAGGTTAAGCACTTACTCAATGGAGTGATAGAGTGTTTCAAGGCATGCATAGTGATACAGGGCTTCAGCCAGTGCCTCAGTGTCAATTTTGATGAGACATTTGCACCAACTGCACAGTGGGCAGCAGTTTGAATGATCCTTGCCCTCACTGCAGCAGAAGACTTACATCTCAAATCTGCTGACACATTATCTGCCTTTTTGCATGGAGTTGTTGATGTTGAGCTCTACATGAAGTTTGCAGAAGGATTTGAAGAAGATGTCTCACCAAGTGTTAAACATAGCCCAGATGACAGGAAAGCATGTGCAAAACTTTGAAAAAGGAACATATGAATTAAAGCAAGGGGCCAACTTATGGAACAAGAAAATGCATGAAGTCTTCATCAAGCTCAGTTTTGTGTGTATCACATCAGACTCCTGCATATACATATACCTCCATGATGGCATGTGAATTATCATTCCTGTCCATATCAATGATATGACTTTGGCATTTAAATCCCACTCTAGCATTCTAAAGATGATCTCAGAACTACAGAAATACTTCAAACTGCACCATGTTGGACCAACTACCAGTCTTCTGGGCATTGTGCTGAGCTAAGACAGACAAAAACAGAAACCTTGAATTGATCAGAAAGTGTATGTTACTGAGGTTCTTTCCCATTTTAATGTGCTGGACTGCAAAGCCATCACAACATCACTTGACCCAAAACATGTCTCTCTAAAGCTGATTTTGCATCAACTCTAGAAGAACTTGGAGAGATACATGCTGTGCCCTACATCCAGGCTACAGGTGCACTACTATAATTTGCAATGTGTATGTGCCCAGACATTGTGCTGATAAGACCCAATTGATACTAAGTACCATTTCTAACACCTCCAACTTCATCTAATCTTTGGTAGCACATGATATAATAACAGTCAACCATTAATCATGTGACTTATTATGAGAATCCAGCTTAGTGGTCTGAGCATACATAGCCATTGGGACATGACTATCATGAGACCTATTATGTGGGATTCAGCCCTTGGGTCTAGGAGATGTTTGAGACTCCTGCCTTAGCTACAATCACTAGCAACACTGACACTTCATTGTTCCTACATGTTCACTGAAGAACATGTGATCAATTCTGGCCTTCCATTCTGATTGTCTTTCTGAAATGCTTACAAAAATATATATGGTCAGCATCTACATCCTATAGGCCCTCACATTTGGTATGCCTATGTTTTCTTGGCACTTATTATGCAGATTTTCTTGACATTGCATACATACTCCTTGGTAATATGTGGACACTTGATATGCATTTGCAACATTTTGGCAGACACTGTTTTATCCAAACACTGATAAACATAATGGTGAATTACCTTCCCCTTTTAATACTATACTTTAGAATAGTATAAATACCACCTATATATTCCTAGTCAAACAATGAAGGAAGTATCTCCCTCAACTACTAAGCTTCAGATCTCTCTTTGTTCACTTGCATTGACAGCTTAGCAACAAGCCTCAGTGATCTAGCTTCATTATAGTGTGGGTACCATTGAGGGTACTCTTTAGTGTCATTTGTAATAGCAGTGCTAGTGGCTGCAGCACAGCTAGCAACCTGTACTGTGTCTCTGTTTCCCCTTCAAATCAATGGTCACTCATCTTCATTCCCCATCTTCAGGCAGTTGCTAAGTCCTTGTCAACCTTAGCAATCTATCCCTTTAGTGTCCTCCTCTTTAGTGCTTCATTTATCCTTCTCCTGTTCCCTTCTCACCTCTTAGTGACTCACCATTGGCATCCTCACCAACAGTCCTTCATTTGCTAGCAACACTCTTTACCTTCATCACTTTCTTTTACAATTTAGTGGCCCTTATCCACTGACTAGAAACACTGATTGGTGATAGCAACTCCTCCACATCTGTTACCCTCCACACCTTACTGTCTTGCTCTCATTCTCTGGGATGTTTACCAACTTGCTCTCAATCATCTTTACTTCTATTGTCAGCTATCCTATCTAGTTGCTGTGACTTTGGACTTTGGGTCCTTTTCCCTGCATGGCAGCTAGGCAACAAAGGAGCATATCAGCACATGCTGTGAGCATCCTATGTCAGTTTAACTGTTGTCCAAGACCAAAGCATTGGAAGGCAGTCAAACACCTCACATGCTACATTTGGGATACACTAGATTACAAATAGAGTACTCAGCAAGTGCCACTGCCATCTCTCCATTCCTAGCTTTCACTGATGCTGACAACAGTGGTAATTCTGACAATAGACAGTCAACTATGGGCTCTGTTCTGATGGTAGTGGGGAGTGCAGTCAGTTGGATGTCTAACTGCAGACCATTGTTGTGTTTGTCAGTCACTGAGGCTGAGTTTGTTGCTGCTAGCAAGATGAGACATGAACTACTTTGGCTCAGGAATTTCTTTGCTAACATTATGGTACCTCAGTTGACACCTATAATTATGAATATTGACAACCAATCTGCTATTTTGATTTCAAAGCAACCTGAGCATATGAGATGCCTAAAGCACCTTGATCAACATTGGTTCTGGGCTATAATAAGCTGTATTGTATGGCAAAATATGACCTGTCTATATACCCTCCAAAGAAAGGGTTGCCAACCTACTCACTGAAATGCTTGTGTGTGATGTAGTTGACAAGCTATGAAGAAAGATGGGCATTGTTGGAGTTCTTCCAAGATGAAATTTGGTGATGTGTGGGCACTATGTCAGGTGGGAGTGTTGTCAGATTACAGGTTGACAGAAGTACCACCTTACTATATTTCTCTCTTGTCAAACTCACATGATGATGTTTTCAATTTTTTCCCCTAAAGAGTTCATGGTCTTCATTCTGTACTTCACAAACCTCTAGGTGAGCACTATATTATTTGACTACATTACATACAAAATATATATTCTGAACTTCACAAACCTCTAGGTTGTTCCCATTCTTAAGGCAGCTTAACTTTCCAGTTGATAGGTCTGTTCTCTTTTTCTGCATGCATCTAGGTGCAACACCACTATGCCTCACTCTCAAATACCCCATCCTATGCTCTCTGACACTTATGATGGTGCTTGCATAATTGGTGAACACCCAGTCTTGCATCACCTATATCCAACTAGGTGGTGGAGCCTTCTCCTCTGACACACTGAAGATTGCATGGGTTATCTTATACATCAAACTGATCTGAGCTCCAATGTATGCACTGTGAGTGTTGTGAAGGATTGGAGATGTGGGAAGTTTTGCCAGTTGAGACAAGTAGCTAAGTTCTTCCCTCTTGACCCAGCTAAGACTGCCTGCCATCTTCATCCATAACCATGACCAGTATGGTCAAGTAAAGTAGTCCCTGGATGAGTATATTCACTTATTCCAAGTGCTGGTAGAGCAGGCTGGGTATTTGGATAACTTGCAGCTCTGCATCACCTTTTGTGATGGACTTTGCCCTTTTCTCATAGACTGAATTGATAGTATGACAGAAGGACAACCTGATGATGAGTACATTGAGACCTGGGACCAAATAGCTCATAGGCAGTGGAATCTCATGAAGCTGAAGCATGAGCTGTGTCATACTCAGCACACTCACTGCTGTCCCTCATTTGTTCATCCCCTAATGCTGGTCTCCTATCCTCAGCCCTGCCTTCTGCTTCTCCAGCTACTTGCTATTGCTCATTTTGTGCTCCTTCATCAGTGCCTCCTTGCACTCTACTCCCAAGAGTCTCTATGAACATTGATATATTGCATTAGTGTTTCTCAACCCCTCTGCTCTGTTAACTATGTGAAAAGCCTGGCCACTTTGCTCATTGCTTCCCTCAGGGACTGTAAATGCACTACCTCTCACTATCTGAGTAGGATGAGTTGCTTGTCCAGCTCCTGGCAGCAAAGGATGTGTCTGGAGCCCCTTTGCAAATACAGCAGGAGCAATGCTGCTTGTCAAAGAGGTTGGGGATTCTACATTCTGCTGCCTTTTCTCTCAAGTTGGAAGAGAATTTTTAAAAGAGCAACAAATGAATTGCCTCCATTGCCTAATGCTAATTGCTTCACCATAAAGTCAGATATATCTGCTTCTGCCCTTTGATTCTGTGGCCAAAACTATAAGCACCCTCTTCAACATACAAAACCTCTTCAAAGCCTTGGCTGGGAGTGCCTCTTCTCAATGTCCCAGGGTCCATGGCTTGGGAATGTTGTCTCCCTTGCTATTACACCATTGCTTCCACTTGCTCTACTAACTTCTTACAATGAGAGGTAGAGATTAGGACAACAGACACTCACAGACCTGAACCATTGTTGCCCTACTTTGTAGTGGTGTCACTGGACTTTTCCTTGATGCAGAATATGTGCAACAACACCACCTCATCACCCAACTGTCTTCTCACCCAATCCTTGTGTACAACATTAACAGTGCACCCAACAAATTCAGTTCCATCCATTCTGTGGTAGATATGGTTCTCTGCTACTGGACTCACTCAGAATGTGCCATTTTTGCTGTCACCAGCCTTGAGAAGCAGGTTATAATCCTGAAGTTCCATTGACCTTGTGAACACAATCCTGAGGTCAGTTGGACAAAGGGCAAGGTGAGGATGAGTCAATGTTCCTGATGTTGCACCACTTGCACAGAAGAACTTCAAAGAGAGCATAGAGCAAAGATCTATGAGTGGGCTGCCACATGTGCCTGTTGAGGGCACCTTCCTGATACTGATCTTGACTTTTTGGACTCCCCTCTAGCATTCCTTCATAGGGAGGCCCTCTATAAGGATGAAATGCTACAGCATAACTGGGAGCAACTATTGTGTTCTTCACACCTGTTCTGGTTGCAATTCTAAGCTATGTGTTCTCTTTACTTCTAGTTGCTTGACCATATTTATTTTTCTTGGTTCAAGCTAGAACCAGAGCCAGAACTCAAATTTCCTTGTCTTTTCATGATGGACAGGAATAATTTGCTGAAGTGTGTTAGGGGACTGGTCTCTGGACCATGTCCAACTCTACTCTGAGCTTAGTCTGAGGACACCCACTCTTAGCACATCTGAATAACTGCTTAGCCTGCCCTATCCCCTTCTGTCTTCTAGTAGTCAGCCTTGATGAGTCATACTCAGCATCAATTATTATTAGTCATACTCCATTACTGTAAGGGCAACCTCTGGAGGCTGTGGCTAAGTCACACAACTGGCAGGGGGAGATCCAAAGTCTATTCAGTACTGTACAAGGGTCTATGGACATAACTACTCACCTGGCAGAGGGAGATCCAAAGGGAACAAGTCTAAGGAGCTCCCTGGCCAGGTGTGACACTTCAGAAAAACTTCTAACCCTAACCAAAGGTGCAAACTCTGGAAATTGCCATAACTCTGGAGATTGTACTAAAAATGGAAATGCATCATAAATGGCCTTGATCTCCAGACTCATGGCACATGACCACATAAAAATATACCCAAAAGATAGTCATTGGTCAAAAGTATTTGTCACCAGAAGATGGGAGGATGACAATGAAAGGCAGGCTTGGAACAAAGGAAACAAACCAG
>JAGGAV010007930.1:0-29194 GCA_017657295.1 Termitomyces sp. DKA64 | reverse complement strand
TTCTCCTCTAGCTCTACCAATGCAACCTCTGACTCCTGGGCAACCTCAGTGGGCAGAGTTGTTAGGAGGGCATCTGGAGAGAGGGCTCCTGACACATCCCAGGCTGCTAAGAGCTGGGCAAGCAGCTCCTCCTGCTTGGATGAAGAGAGGTAATGCACTTCCAACCCTTGAGGACAATAACAGACAAAGTGGCCAGCCCTTCCACAGTGTCAACACAGCAGGGGGGTGGAGGACTGCTGGCAGGAGGTGTCAACATCCATAGGGACTCCCTGGGGTAGAAGGCATGGGGGAGCAGCTGAAGGGGCACAGAAAGGAGCAGCAAGAGAGGGAACAGGGAGGATTGCACTTGCTTGAGGGGTAGCCCCAGAGTGAAAAGGAACTGGCAGGTGTTGAGTATGTTGCAGCTCATGCTTGAGTTCCATCAGCTGCCACTGCTTGCACACCACCTTGTACCAAGTGTCTACATGTTCATCATTGGGGTGCCCCTCAGCCATATTATCAATATGGTCCATGAAAGAGGGATGGAGTCCTTTCAAGAAGGTGAGGCAGAGCTGAAGACCATCTGGATACCTGGCCTGCTCAACCAAGGCACAGAATGAGTCAATATACTCATCTAAGGACCGCTTCCCTTGACCATACTGATCCTGGTCTCAAAGGGAGAGGGCAGCAGTCTTGGCTGGGTTGAGGGGGAAGAACTCTGCTTGGAAATCCTTCTCAAACTCTATCCAACTAGCAAAACTCTCTATTCCTCCTGGATGCTAGAAGATGTGTAATGCATAGGTCAAAGCTCAGCCTGTCTTTATATAGGAAAGGACCTAGGCAATCTTGAGGGCATCAGAGGCAAAGGCTTTACCACTCAGCTGAATATAGGTGATACAGGACTGGAGGAAACATTCCTCAACCTTATGGTTCCCATCAAAGATGTCAGGGAGTGCAGGGCAAGGAAATTTGGAGTGAGGAGCTGAGAGGCCTGAAGTAGGGGGCAGAGTGGAGTTGGACCTGTGTCTCTAGAGCCAACAAGCAACTCCAGGCCTCATCCTGGGGGCTTGAAGCATCAAGGGAAGGTGCTGGAGGGGCTTGCTGGGTCATAGTGAAAGCACAGAGAGTAACCAGTTGCCAGTGGGGGAGAGACCTTTCAGTTGCACTGACTTATCAGAACAATTAGCCCAATCATATTGACTTGTCAGAACAATGGAAAGGGGGCTCCCAGACTGAAACTAGAGACTTGTTCTGCTATAAGGGCAACCTCTGGAGGCTGTGGCTATGTCACACAACTGGCAGAGGGAGATCCAAAGTCTATTCAGTACTATACAAGGGTCTATGGACATAACTACTCACCTGGCAGAGGGAGATCCAAAGAGAACAAGTCTAAGGAGCTCCCTGGCCAGGTGTGATGCTTCAGGAAAACTTCTAACCCTAACTCCAAGGTGCAAACTCCGGAAATTGCCATAACTCCGGAGATTGTACTGAAAATGGAAATCCATTGTAAATGGCCTCGATCTCTGGATCATGGCACATGACCACATGTAAATATAACCAAAAGGTAGCCATGGGTTGAAACTATTTGTCACCAGAAGATAGGAGGACAGCAATGAAAGCTGGGCTTGGAACAAAGGAAACAAACTAGGGGGTCCAGTATGGGCAGTCTCCTGACAGGCAGATTGCCTCCTAGATTTCTGCAAGCACTACCAGCAAGGCACCCTCCCCAAGAATGTCAGGAGCACCCTCAGGATTGATGCAGGCCTCCAGGAAGAACTCCATGCCCTGGTTGACAAAATCCATACCAGCCTGAACCCCTGCCATTTTAAAGACCCCTTGGACCCTGCCTGCTCCTTTCATGTGCAACAAGAAGAACCCACCAGGGCCCAAGCCAATGTGCTGGCCCCCATTCCTTGCCAGCAGGAAGAGCTCAATGCTGCATCTGACATCCTGAGGTCCTTCAACCCTGCTGGAGGGTTATTTGACCAGCCTGCTGCTCACACTCTGGCCCTCTCTGCTCACTTCTGGGCCAACTCCATCCCCAGTGCCTTCTGCACCTGGGACCAGCCCACCAAGCCTGAATGCCCCACTCAGAAACCCCTTCACCCCCTTTCCCCCAATGATGACCTCACTTTCACCCACACCCTCTCTTACATCAATGAGCTGGAGACTCCCAGTGGAGAACCTGCCTCTTGAGAAGGAGCTCCTGAGCTCCCCAGGGATCAACCCCCCCATGTTGACCTTCACCCCTCCTGGGGATATGCCCTGCCCCTCCACAACAACTTCCCATCCTCCCTCTGACAGCCTCTCAGCCCCAGAGCCCCCAGAGCAGCTCCTCTGCCTGTGCTGCCCCAATCCCTGCCCCGACCCCTGCCCCGACCCCTGCCAAACTGTCTGACCAATGCCAACAATTTTGGGCCACTGACCCCTGGAGAACCCCCTCCTCCTTGCTGGGCCCCAGGACCTTTCCTGGGCAATGTGGGCCTGAACCCTGGCAGTGGGCCTCTCAATGGCAGGCCTCCTGGTGGATGGGGCCTGGCTATGGACAACTTCCCCCCTCAATGTGGAGGTGGGAACAACTATTACTACTATTACAATGCTGGACCTCTGCCCCAAATCCAAAATGCCCAGGATGACACACAATGCACTGGCCCAAAAAGAAAAGCTTGACATTCAGAAACTGGAATTCTTCAATGGCCAAGACCCTCAGAAATGGCAGACATTCTTAACACAGTGTCTTACAATATTCCAAGCTAAGCCCATCACTTTCCAGCTTGAGAGCTCATGAGTGGCCTTTGCCACCTCCTACTTGCAAGGCATTGCCTTTGACCACTACACAGCACTGCTCTGGTTTGACCCCAACAACCTGGTACTCTCCAATTGGCCTGCCTTCACACAGGAATTCTCCAGTAAGTTCAGAGTCTTGAGTTTATGTAAGCAATCCATGGTTCTGTCTTCTGTTGTTACTGTTTGTTTTCTACCACATATGCATTCTGTGATCTGTTGTTAAGGCTTGTTTTCTGGCATGACTACCAAGGAAGACTAACTGCTTTTGCTATTTCTCAGGGAAAAATGTTTAGAGAACATTGCTGGAGAGTCAAATGAGTTAGCAGAGAGGGTGGAGGAAGCATAAGTGGAGATGTGGAAAGCATTGTATGACCTGTGGGCAAGCCACTTTGAAGATGGAAGATAAGTTAGTGTGGGTGACAAGGAACTCAGTCATGTTGTCATGGCACTAAATATGATTGATGATTCAGCCAATGTGGATTCAGGAGTTGACTTAGACAGGCCAAGAATGCTGGAGAATGCAAAAAAGTCAGTGGACTGGCCAAGATGGGGAGCATCATTTTGGGAGGATTTTAACTTGCTGAGGGAAATGGGAATATGGGAATCAACTCCACATAAGAGGGTACCCCTGGTGCTCCCTCCAGTAGGCCCTATCACTCTCCTGACCTCCACCACAAACCCAGGTAACCCTGATACTTCTTCAGGCTCCCAGCATGCATCACACATTACAGATCTGCATCAAAGCATCATTGCAACCTGCCCACCAGTCTCAGAACACTCCCCACACCTGTCATGACCTGCCCCCAGACCCCTGCCTCACCTCTGGCCCTTGCATGACCCAGCCCAACAAGCCCTAGAACATGCTCCCTCTTTCTAGAAACCCCTAAGACCCTCCAGCATGTGCCTGCTCCAGCAAACTCTGACACTTCTCTGGGGATCTCCAAGCTTTATCTGGAAGGACCTGTGATCTCCCCAACCTTCCCCAGGTGTTTGGGTAACCCTGATCTTCCCTCTGGTGTGCATCATAGATGTGCATCAGATGCTACCAACACCCAGCCAGCTAGTCCCAGGATGCCCTGAACAGCCATACCTGAGGCCCAACCTGCATGGTCTGGCCTTAGACCTGCAGTCCTGGAGGAGTTCCCCAGCTAGTACTTAAACCATAGAATAGTATTAGCTATGGTAGTCTTGAAATTGCTTACCTGCATACATCTTGTGTTTCCTTCATCCTGTTGTTCTGTCTCTAATCTATCTGTTTCCAACTTACCTAATTCAATCTTATCAGTCCCAATTTCATCAGTTTCCCTTGTCTTATCTCCATCTCTTGTCTCTTTTCTCTAAGTCTCATCTTGTCTTGTTTCCTTAAGTCTCTCATCTCATCTCAACTCTTCTGGTTATGTTTGACTCCATCTTTATTATCTTCAACTTCCATATTCAACTCTGTGTGTCTCCAAACCACCCCTGCACCCTTGACTTGGATTTAGTCCCAGGTTAACCAATGTCTAGTGATAGCCATCTTCAGGGCTCCATTCTGCACTCACTTGCACCTGTTCATTACTTGCACCCCTCCACATACTCTGCTGGAGTACCCTGGACCTGCCTGGACCATATTTCTTTGCCCACACTTGCAGTTTCACTCTTCTGAAACTCACCAGAGCATGGGATCATACAAGTAGATGTTGTGTCTGCCTAGTATGGACTTGCCCAGTATAGCTGAGCACCTGTAGTCAGTGGAATGTAACATAATTTCAAGACTCCACCTTACTCCATTTACAATGTCTCTTCACAATCTCACAAACCTGCCTGCCAGCTACCTAACTGATACTATGGTAGGCCAGTACTCAATCCATACTACCCTCCATTTTATCTGCCAATGCCTGACCACTATGTTGCACCTACCCCACAGTACTGGGTCCCAGATCAGAACCAGACCCCCTATGGCCCATCCATCAGTCAGGAGTCAGAGACCTATCCCAGACTGGTGTTGCTTCTTGTTGTATCCCATCAAAGAGACCTACTCCTCCATGCAGCCTGACACTCCTCTGGCCCCTTGGGCACCCACCATCCCAGTCCACTCAGCCTTTCCTCCTTCAAGACCCTACTATGACAACTTGACAGCTATTTTCCTCCACAGCCTCAACCCTCTGTTGTCCCCCCAGTCCAAGCCCCACCTTCTCTCAGACAGCAATGGGTCAAAGCCTACATCCAACAGTGCAATGAGGTCCTCTGCTCCCTCTGCCTCTTCCTGGCTGAATTGGCCAAATATGCATGAGCCCTCCTCATCAGCCTGGGGCACCAGACCATTTCTGGAACACCAGAGACATGGGTGGATTGCCTTCTGGACTTCTACAAGTGCTATCAGCAGGGCACCCTTCTCAAGAATGGCAGAAGTGCCCTCAGAATCAATGCTGGCCTCTGGGACAAACTTTGTGCCCTGAACAACAAAATCCACACCAGCCCAAACCCCTGCCAATTTGAGGACCCCTTGGACCCTGCCTACTCCTTCCATGTGCAATGAGAAGAACCCACCAGAGCCCAAATGGAAGCCCCAGCCCCCATTTCCTGCCAGCAGAAAGAGCTCAACACCACATCCAATATCCTGAGGTCCCTCAACCCCACTGGAGGACTCTTTGACCAACCTGCTGCTCACACTCTAGCTCTCTCCACTTGTCACAGGGCCAACTCCATTTCAAGCACCTTCCACACCTGGGACCAGCCCACCAAACCCAAGTGCAACACCCAGAAGGCACCCTGACCCCTCCCTGTCAATGGTGACCTCATCTCCACCCACACCCTCTCTTACATTGACAAGCCAGAGAACCCCAGCAGGGAACTTGCCCCTTGAGAAGGAGCCTTGGAGCTCCCTAGGGACTGACCCCCCTCATACTGACCTCTGTCCCCCCCCTCCAAGGATACACCCTGCCCCTCTACAATAATGCCCCAGCCCCCCTCCAACAGCCTCTTGGCCCTGGGACTCCAAGAACAGCCTTTCTCCCTGGACCACCTCAACCTCCTATACCCTCAAAATCTCTTTACCTAACTGACCCACTGACACCAAAAACCTTGGACCACCAACTCCTGGAGGACCCCCTCCTCCTTGCTGAGCCCCAGGACCTCCCCCAAGCAATGCTGGCCCAAATCCCAGCAGCAGATCTTCCAACAGGTGGACTTCCTAGCAGATGGGGCCTAGCCATGGACAACTTCCCCCCTCAGTGCAGAGGCAGGAACAACTACTATCACTACTAGGAATTTTCCAGTAAGTTCAGAGTATTTAACACCATAGCTAAGGCAGAAGAGAACCTGTACAACCTCTGAATGTACAATAACAAATGGTTCATGACTTTCATTATCTGGTTTGAGTGGATAGCCTATGAACCTGGCTGGAATTATAATGTCCTCCAGTTTGCCCTCCACCACACACTTCTACAATGTATCAAGGATGTCCTCCACCTTGTGCCCAAGCAACCCACATATGACAGCTGCAAGGTACTTGTTACTCAAATCAATCAGCACTATTAGGAAGACTGAAGCAAAAATCAGGGACCATAGAACAAATGGAACACTCCTGGAAATTCCAGCTGGCAAGGCCAGAATGACCAGCAACAACTAGACTACTACCCCCATGCCACCTGCTAACCCTGTGCCCCACTTTTCCCCTAGACAAGGCCCAACCAGCATGAACTGCCCCCCCCCCCAGACCTCACCCACTGCTCAACTCAACACTGCCAACCTCTGTGAAGCCCTGGACTCTCCAGATCCTGGCCCTAACAATTCCCCAGACCTGGACAACAACCTAGACTCCACAGATGATCAAGAGGCCTTGTGTGCCAACCAGATCAGGAACAGGCCCAGGATCAATGTTCCAGCAGAGACACAAGAATGGCAAAGGAAGGAAGGGGCATGCATTATGCATGGTGAGCAGGGCCATTTCATTAACAATTGCCCTAAATGTCAGGTGATAGGACATGCTGTCTGGACCATCAATGGGGAAGACTGCAACTACCAGTTCATGGAAAATGACCCAGTGGTTTAGATCACAAAAATGCACTAAATTGTGGATCAGACCCCAACACCTTCTCTGCCCCAGCTACTTTCCTCTGTGCAATGGCAATCACTCTGGACACCCTCTCAGCACATCTCCCTTTGCACTCTGCCCACAACCTCCTCCTCCACACTACCCTTCCCTTCTCCCCCAACTTTGTCCCCACTCTGATTAACAGCAGCACAACCAACAACTTTATTGACAAATCCTTAGCAGTGCTTGCTCTGCAACTTCCCTGGCAACTTTCCCTTCCAATCCCCTTGAAGCTCTTCAAGGGCAGTCCCACTTCCACTGGCAACATCACTCATTGCATGAAAACAAAGATCACTTTTGCTGACAGGCAACAGCAAGACCTCTGGTTACTAGTCATGAAGTTGCATGCCTCCACTCCCCTCATCCTTGGGTTTCTATGGCTCTGAATGACTAACCCCCACATCAACTGGCACCTTCAGCCTTGACTGGAACAGCTTGTCTCAGAAGCCATCACCAATATTCCCCAAACCTCTCTGCAGCTCTGCTCAAGATCTGCACAATCCTTCATCATCAATGTTCATCTTGGCAACTCCTCCACCATCCTCCCCACCCTTGTCAATAGCAGAGCCTCTGGTACCTTTGTCAGCAACCAGCTCAGTCTTCCCTACAAATTCCTTGACATGCCCTTGGAAGTGCAGCTGTTCAACAGAAGACCAGCCACTACTGGAATCACCAAATCCCACTCTGGCTCCCTTATCCTCAACAATGGCTTGCAGTTCCCAGCCTGCCTTCTTATTACACAACTCCCAAAGGCAACCACAATTGTGCTTGGACTACCCTGCCTACATGACATCAACCTCAACATTGACTGGAAGGACCTCACTATGCAGTTTCCTGGCCCCAAAGCCTGCCTGGCAGCTGCCATCCCCCTCTGCCCTTATTCTCCCCACAACTCTGATGACTCTGATTCCAATCCCAGCAGCACTGGAGCCACCAGCACCCCCACCACACCTAAGGATGACCAAGAGAGGAGGAAGAAACACCCCCACTCCAAACTTCTTTAGGCACACCTTGACAGCTTCCTCTCAATATCCTCCATAACTGGTATAATGGTCCAAACTGCCCTGCCCAATGTCCTCAGACAACTCCAGACTCTGCTTCTGCATTTCTGACACCCAACACCATCAACCTGGAAGCCCTTGACATCAAAATCATTGGCACCATTTCCTTCACACAAATCTTACAAGACAGCACCCCCACCTTCCAACTCCAGATCACCCCAGCATTTCCAGAAGAACACCTCTGCATTGGCACCACCTTGTCTGAGACCCCAAAGACAGAGGAACAGATATTATGCAAAGTAGTTCCTCTGGAGTACCATGAATTTGCTGATGTGTTCTCCAAAGGAAGCACAAAGGAACTCCCTCCACACCAATCAAATGATCACAAGATTGACCTCAAAGATGGCACATCCTCTCCCTTAGCAAGATCTACAACATGTTGGAAGTCAAACTCCAGGCCCTCAAAGACATGCTCAGAAAGGGTTTTATCTGGCCATTGACCTCTGCCACCAGAGCCCTGATCCTATTTGCCAAGAAGAAGGATGGCTCCCTCCATCTTTGTGTTGATTGCTGGGGACTCAACAAAGTCACCAAGAAGAACCAGTACCCTCTCCTCCTGACTGGTGACCTTGTTGATAACCTCTGCAGTGCCAAGATCTACACCAAGATAGACCTCTGGTCTGGCCACAACAATGTCTGGATTGCTCCAGGACATGAATGGAAGACTGCCTTCTGCATCCACTATGGCCTCTTTGAGTATCTGGTGATGCCCTTTGGTATGACCAACTCCCCTGCCACCTTCCAATACTTCAAGAATGACATCTTCTATGACATGAATGACATATTTGTTATTGTGTACCTGGACAACATCCTCATCTACTCAAACTCCCTGGAAGAACACTGGGATTATGTCCAACATGTCCTAGACAACTCTGGGAGTACTACCTCCATGCCAAGCCTTAGAAGTGCTCCTTCTACACCACTGAGGTCAAGTATCTACAAGTTATTGTCACTCTAGATGGCATATGTATGGACCTAGCAAAGGTTGAGGCCATCCTCAACTGGCCCCTGCCCCAGAACATTAAGGAGGTATAGTCTTTCTTAGGGTTTGCTAACTTCTATTGCCAGTTCATCAACAACTACTCTGGCATTACAAAACCCCTCAACTGACTGACCTGGAAGGACACCCCCTGGGACTGGGACACTAGGTGCCAAAGTGTATTTGCTCTCCTCAAGAAGGCCTTCTCACCTCTGCCTTGATCCTCTGCCACTTTGACCCCACCCTTTCCATCATGCTCAAATGTGATGCCTTCCACTATGCTATTGCCAGAATACTTTCTCAGGTAGGCTCCAACAGCAAGGACCTCTGCCCTGTCACCTTCTACACTCATTCAATGATCTCTCTGGAGATCAACTACAACATCTATGACAAGGAGTTCTTCACCATCACTGAAGCCTTTTGACAATGGAGGGCCTACCTCAGAAGGGATGCTGTATTGCATCCAGGTCTACTCCAACCATAACAACCTCCAGTAT
Organism: Termitomyces sp. DKA64; assembly: GCA_017657295.1. Classification (NCBI taxonomy): domain Eukaryota; kingdom Fungi; phylum Basidiomycota; class Agaricomycetes; order Agaricales; family Lyophyllaceae; genus Termitomyces; species Termitomyces sp. DKA64. Next base: position 19,816 of record JAGGAV010007930.1, on the reverse strand, counting down.
TTCATGATCATCAAACAACTCAGCTGTTGACAGACCCACTGGTCTGAGACTCTCTCTAGGTATGACTTCACCATCCACTACTGCCCAGGGCAACTTGGAGAAAACCCCAACACCCTCACCTGGAGGCTGGATGTCTACCTGAAGAAGTCATTCAAGAGGTGGGATTTGACTGCAAGAACCTCTGCCCCATCACCTTCTACACCTGCTTGATGATCCCTGCAGAACTCAACCATGACATCTATGACAAGGAGCTCCTCACCATTGTTGGAGCCTTCCAGCAGTGGAGGGCCTACCTTGAAGGAACACCACATTGCATACAAGTCTACTTGGACCACAACAATTGCTGGTCCAAAACCCTGTCCAAGTACAACTTCACCATCCACTACCTCTCCAGCTGTCTTGGCACAAAACTCAATGCCATCACCCAGAGACCCAACATATACTCAAACACTCTGCCACTAGAGTCTCTCCCTTCTATGCCAACAAGGAATACAACCCCCAGCTAACCCTGTCCCTCAAGGACATCCCCTTGCATGTCACCTACAAAGTTGCCAAAGACCTCTGCTCCCTTCACCAGTTCCTCCAGGACAAGATCAACACTGCCAATTGAGCCTATTCCAAGCATGCCAATGCCCAAAGCAAGATGACCCCCAATTGGACCCCCAGCACTCTCATCTGACTTGACCAATGCAACCTCAAGACCCAGAGACCCTTAGTCTCCACCCCATCTTCCATGTCTGCCTACTCAGAAAGTATGCTCTGGACCCCTTCCCTGGTCAATGCACAAGCTGACTTCTGCCTGTCAAAGTTGAGGACAAATACCACCACAAGGTTGGCCACATCCTCAACTCCCAAGATGTGGTCAGTTAAGTATCAACAAGGAATTGCCCATCACTCACTGGAGCCTCTGCTCAACACCATGCAAGAGTTGGAGGCCCCCAGATCTGCTCAACTGCCTCTGCAAGCTGCTCCACCATCACCTCTGCCTGGGTAACCCTCTGAGCTTCCAGGATGACCTGGACCATCTCTGGCCCCCAACTCAACCTGGGAAGATGGGCAGATGACCCCAGGGCTGCCTTGATGGATGGCCCAGAACCAGTAGTCTGAGGAGGGCTCCTGGAAGACTTGGCCACCATGAGGCATAACTCTAGTTACCTGGTCAGTAAACCATGAGATGCAGGGTCAGTACACTCACATTGATAGTACATGGTGTTGACCTTCTGCCAATGCCAATGCCAATTGAATTCCTCCCTCTGGGCTTTGTATCTAGTCCACACCTTGACATAGTTTTCATTGGGAGGTGGGGGAGTGGGGGATGTAGAGGACAAGGAGGGCATTGAGAATGACATCTCAAGATAGTTAAAGGTTGGGTATGTTTTTGACTCCTTTTATTCCTTGCTAGGGAGCTTCTTGATAGAGAGTCATCATGCTTTGACTTCAATTCCCATGCCATTGCCACTTGCCAAAAACTTCCCCCATGCCTCAAAGGGTCTTGACACTGAAGGGGGGGGGTGATGTCACAACCCATTCCTGGAACCCCCACCACCTTCTTTCAGTATCTGGAACCTGCCCAACCAAGCCAGCAAGCCCTGGAGCACATCCCCCTCCTCTTCCAACCCCTACAACCCTCCACTACCCTTGGTGCCCACTTCAGCAAACCCTGATGCTTCTCTGGAGATCTTCAATGCTTCCCCTGGTGGGGCCCATGACTTCCCTGACCTTCTGTGAGTTTTCAGATAACTCTGACACTTCCCCCATCCTTCTGGCATGCATCACAGATATGCATCAGATGCTACCAAGACCCAACTGACTTGTCTTGGAATGCCCCAAATGACCATACCAAGATCTGTTGAACCTGCATGGCCCAGCCTTAGACCTGTGGCCTTGTAGATGCCCTCCTGCTGGTACTTAAGCCCTGGGGTAGCAGTAGTTACAGTCTCATACCTTTCCACTCTTTTTATCAGTCTCAAATCTTATCAATTTCCTTTCTTGTCTCATCTCTCTACTCTAAGTCCCATCTTGACTTCCCCCAGTTATATTCAACTCTGTCCCTATTACTTCTGACTCCTCTATTCCACTCTGTGTCTCCAAAACATCCCCACACCCTCAACTTGGATCTAGCCCTGAGTTATCCCCCACTCTTGATAAGCCATCTCTGGAGCTCTGTGCTGTACCCATCAACGCTCATCCACTACTTGTGTACCTCTGTATAGCCTACCAGAGTACCCCAGACCTGCCTGGACCTTGTTCCCTCACTTTGTACTCTTGGCTTCACTCATCTGGAGCTCACCTGGAGCATGGGATTGTATGTGTAGATGTTGTGGCTGCCTGGTAAGGACTTGCCCAGTATAGCTGAGCCCCTGTGGTCAGCAGAACCTGACACACACCACCTGCCAGTCCCACCACGCCACCTCTCACTCCTCCCTGGCCCCCTGGAGTTCCTCACCCTGTGTTGCCAACTGCTCCTCCAGTTTGGCCACCCACCAACATAACACCATGGCATTGACCATTAGTGCTGGACCAGAAGTCCTCTGAGCTGCCCCACCAGTGCTCCCAACTCCAGTGAGTATATGTGTGGGCCTAGAGGGCTGGTTATTACCACCTCTCCCTGGGACCTCTTGCTCAGCCCTGCCTCTGGTGGTGGAGAGATCTTGCACTTCCCCTTGTCCTGAGAAGTTGGGGCTCCTTCCCTGTGCCCACCCTGCAGCAGCCCTATCTTTCTCCAGAGATGCCCCTTCCCCTCCCTGCCTTCCCTCCTAGGGTGCATGGGCTGTGATGCACCTCCAGACACCCTGCCCCTCTGCCCCTCCCCCAACTGCTCCAAAACCTACTCCTAGTCCCATCCCTGTTCCATGGCTATGCAGACCACACACCAACCTTGGGAGATGGAGCACTTCTTGTGCCTTGCACAGCACAGAAGGCACACTGAGGAATCATGATGAGACCCCAATACCAGCCCTTTGAATTTGCACTGCTCTCCATGGAAAGCACAGAGGATGTACTAGAAGTCACTTAGCAAGGCATACAAGTGTGAACCAGGCAACTTACTAGAGCTTTGGCCTGGCACCACTCCAATCTTGGGGGACCCTGCACCTGCCCAACCACCTTCACAAACCTCTTCAGGGTTACCTCCTCCTGTGGCACCCTCTGCACCTCCAGGACAGCCAGTATCATCCCCAGACCCAAGTTAGGCAGCTCTGAAGTACTGGCCTGAAAAGGACCCCCAGAGGAGCTCAGCATGGTTATAGGCAACTCTGTCAAACCAAGTCAGTATTTGCAAAAACCCATGGTAGATGCACTTACACCAATGATATGTGACATCCACTTTCCTCAAATCTCAATGACCATTGGACTCCTCCCTCTGAGCCTCATATGTGGCCCATACCTCCACACAGTTCTCATCAGACAGTGGCAGGGTTGGAGATGGCAAGGATGTGGAAGATGCAGAGGATGAGGCAGATAAAGACATTTCAAGGTAATTATAGTACATCAGGATATGTCCCTGACCACCTTTTATCTCTCCTGGAAAGCTTCCTGATGAGAAGCCATCATGCTTTGACTTTGCTTCCCATGCCACCACCATCTGCCAAAGACTTCCCTGCATCTTGAAGAGTCTCAACATTGAAGGGGGGGTGATCCTGCCCTTGTACCCCCACCTCACCTCTGGACCTTGCCTGACCAACATGCTCCCTCTCTCTAGAAACCCCTAAGACCCTCCAGCACCCTTAGTGCCTGTTTTGGCAAATCCTGACACTTCTCCTGGGATCTCCAAGCTTCTCCCAGAAGGACCTGCAACCTCCCCAACTTTCCCCAGGTGTTTGGATAACTCTGATCCTTCCCTCTGGTATGCATCATGCATATGCATCAGATGCTACCAACACCCAGCCAGCTAGTCCCAGGATGCCCTAAACAACCATACCTGAGACCCAACCTGCATGGTCTGGCCTTAGGCCTGCAGTCCTGGAGGAGTTTCCCAGCTCGTACTTAAACCATAGAATAGTATTAGCTATGGTAGTCTTGAAATTGCTTACCTGCATATGTCTTGTGTTTCCTTTGTCTTCTTGTTCTATCTCTAATCTATCTGTTTCCAACCTACCTGTTTCAATCTTATCAGTCCTGATCTTATCAGTTTCCTTTATTGTCTTATTTCTGTCCCTTGTCTCTTTTCTCCAAGTCTCATCTCATCTTGTTTCCTTAAGTCTCTTGTCTTGTCTCAACTCTTCCAGTTACATTTAACTCCATCTCTAATATCTCCAACTTCCATATTCAACTCCATGTCTCCAAACCATCCCTGCACCCTTGACTCAGATTTAGTATCAGGTTAACCAATGTCTAGTGATAGCCATCTCCAGGGCTCCATTCTGCACTCACTTGCACCCATTCATTACTTGCACCTCTCCATGTACTCTGCCAGAGTACCCCAGACCTGCCTGGACCATGTTTCTTTGCCCCACACTTGCAGTTTCACTCTTCTGGAACTCACCAGAGCATAGGATCATATGTGTAGACATCATGTCCACCTAGTAAGGACTCATCCAGTATAGCTGAGCCTCCATGGTCAGTGGAATCTGACAACACCCAGACAATCACAACTGACACCCATCAAATCTGTGCAGCCCCAATGAGCCCAGTCCTTAAACCTATGGCCCTGGAGAAGGTTTCCTGTCAGTATTTAAGATGTAGAATAATATCATTTACAGTAGCCTTGATATTACTCTAGTGCCTCATTTTTGTCTTGTTCCAGTCTCTTTGTTTTTGTATTGTCTCAATTCTATTCTGTTCTTGTCTCATTCTTGTCTTGTTTTGTCCTGTTCTTGTTTTGTCTTGTCTTGTCTCTTTCCATTTCTCTCTTGTCTCATGTGCCTCTTTTGTCTTGACTCTATTTCCATTTTCATCTCTGGTCTCTGTTTCTATTTCTGTGTTCTCCTATGTTTTCCTTGATAAGACTCACTTGTTGCTGAGCACTGTTACTTCCATCTCTGACTATCTTATCTGAGGCAGCACCTGACTTTGACATAGCTGAGCCCCATCACATGAAGCCTAGTCCTTCAGTCTAGAAGAACACAGTTGAGACCTTTTCTTAGGGACAATTGCTAGCAGCACCACTTGGCAACAAGGGGACTTTGTCTCTCAAAACAAATACTAAAAGACATGTGAATCAAATTTCTCCATTTTTCCTGTCTCACTTAAGCAACATACCTGAACAGCATCTACACTTCAGATATTGATGTGCAGTGTGATTCTTTTATGTTTGATAGATAGTATGCAGCTTTTTGACATCATGTACATATCCTTGGTAACTATACTGACACCTAGTATGCATTATGGACACATTGACAGATGCTGTTGCTGGCAGCAACTATCTTTCCTTTGCTGACTACTACACTTACAAATTGTATAAATACCCCCTGTACATACCTAGCAAAAACAGAGAAAAAGTACCCCTCATAGAACATCTTTCAAAGTTCCCCTAAGCTCTCAGACTTCAGATCTCTCTTTCACTCATTCTCACCATTGTTAATGGCTTAGCAATGAGCCTTGACAACCTAGTTTTTGATTTAGTATTGACATCTTTTGTCTTTTGCCTTAGCAACATTAGCAACTATGGTTAGCAACTAGTCTTGCCCCCTTTGCCAACCCTAGCAACTTCCCATTCTTAGCATCATTTGCCCTAGACTGGCAACTTTCCTCTAGTCCCTCTGTTTACCCCTTATCTCTATAGTGACTCTTTGTTACTAACTAGTGTCTCAGGCTAGCAACAGTGATACTCCTAGTCTTCCCCATTTTATCCCTACATCTCTTAGCACCCTTGTTCTCTGGGACATTTACCAACTTACCCCTCACCTATCACATTCCTATTGCCAGCTACCCAATCTGATCATACATGATCAGGTGGCATAGGAGCACATCACCCTGCAACCTGTATACTTGCTTGAAACCCTGTTCCAAGTTATTTCCAAGGACCAATCACTCCATACCTGATCCCCCTTCAACCCCCAGTCCCACTCCCTTCACTCACATGACTCCAACATCCCTGCCTTCTTGATAGTTGCCCCTGGGACTCTGTGCCTTACACCCTGGCACTTGCCTCTTGCTTATGCTACCCTGTGCACATCCCTGAACTTCCCTGACTTACTCAAATCACTTCCTACACCCTGTCTCATCAGTCCCTTGTGTCTGGAGTTTGCCAGAGCATGGATTATACATGTAGGATGTCATGTCTGCCTAGTAAGGACTTGCCCAGTGGACCTGAGCCCCCAAGGTCAGTGGAACCTGATGATGGGGACCCAAATTCAGATATTTCAAGCAAGCCATGAAGCTGTCAGGACTCAACACCATTGATTTTAACAACACAATTGAGTCAGGCAAGGCTATATGGGAGCTCTTTTATAGATCATTCAAAGAGGGGACAAGTTCAGGAATGGGACACTTCAGATGGGAATAGGGCACTTCAGATGGGGATGTGTGTACACTCATTATGGCCAATAGATACATGACAGCAAGCAATGCAGTCAACACAGGTGAAGAACATATACAGTTTGATAAGAATATAGATCCTAAAAGCACACTAGAAAGCATGACACAATTGGGATTCACATGCCAAGTGACAATGTCATTAATTACATAAAGATGCAAACAGTAGGAGGGGAAAAAAACAGTAAGTAATCACACAAACACACAAACAAATTGGACTGACCAAGGAGAATAGGATGGAAAAACTAGCACCTCAAGCACTTTGAATTGGTGACATTGCATCTGTAAAACTATCATTTATGGCAGTAGCACTGAGAGGCAACAATTTCAAGTTGCTAGCTGTATCAAGGTCACTCACACAGCTTGATGGTTCATACAGGCAGGTAAACACAAGAAACAGATAGTCATACAAATGGCACTAACAAAAAATAAAATAAATAACAGAAAACAAACACATCCCAGACAGTGTCAACAAGAATAACCCTCAAAAGGAGAGTAACATCATGGGAAACAAAGGAAGAAGACAACAGGAGGATGGAAACGGATAACTAGCCAGTCATGCTTAAGTAGCCAGTCATACTTAGGTAGTTAGTCGTGAGTCCACTGACTTTTTTTTGCATCCTCCAGCATTCTTGGCATGTCTTAATCAACTCTTGCATCCACATTGGCTGAGTCATCAATCATATGTAGTGCCGTAACGACATGATTGAGTTCCTTGTCACCCACACCAACTTATCTCCCGTCTTCACAGTGGCTTGCCCGCAGGTCATACAATGCTTTCCACGTCTCCACTTATGCTTCCTCCACCCTCTCTGCCAACTCCTTTGACCCTCTGGCAGCATTCTCTAAACATTTTTCCCTTCCCTCGGAGTGCAACCTTTGATGCAGGTATGGGGACACAATGTGATCGTCATTGTTGTACTGGCTGAAGGTTCGGTGGTGGAACTTGTGCGGGGGTCAAATCTTGTTGCAATGGGCACTAGTTTATTGATGGGCTCTGGTACTGCATCCATTTAGGGTTGTGTAATGGGAGTAGGTATCTTGACAATTTCATCATTGTCAGATTGTGAGGGTGGGTTTGGAGAAGCATTCTTTGTGATTGCATATTGAAGGGAACTTGGGTCCACTTTCTTTGTTCTAGGTCATTTCTGACAGACATCGTTTGTCATGACTTGCAATGAATTTGACATGGTAAGAACTGTATACTTTCTTTCTTGATCGCTCATAACATTAGTATGCTTTGGAGTTTGGGTCATGGACTGTGAATATATCTTGGGTGTGCTTGCTGAATATCAAGACAAACATCTTGCATCCAAATTCATGAATAATGTGGCTTCTAACCATACCACAAAAGAAAAAGAGACTTCTACATGTATAATGCATAGATTATACTTGTAATGGCTGGACAGTTGGTCCAGAAAAAAATTGGTCCTGTAGAATCAGGTTCGGATATTAAACATCAATACGAAGCAGCAATTTCCTATCACCTGGTGATGGTACAGTTGGAGCAAGTACAAAGCATGCAATAACATTGCAACATGTGCGGCTCGAGCTTTGCATAATTTGCAAGCCGAACTCCTCTCCCATAGCCGTCTATCAGGCTCGGCTTGGCCCGACCCCAATGGGCCCGACTTGCCTCGGCCTGAGACCCGAGCATGCACATCACTATTCGCCGCAAATTGGGCCAGACTACGACAAGGTGAGGGAGTTTATATGGTATAGATTTACCTCTTTGATCACCGTATGAGATGTTCTTTGGGGTGAGTTGGAAGTGGAAAAAAATCACAGGTGTACAGGAATGGAAATAAGGTTGGTAGTACAAACAACTTCGAATAATGACGTTCTGAAATAGGTCTACTACGGATGGGACTGTATACTATCTCCATATCCTATCGCATACTTGCTTGATCTAGGAAAATAGTAGAAAGCGCCGAATAACGAATTTGCGACAGTGAGTAGTTGGAATTCAAGCCTACATTATGCTTTCACTCTGCCAAAACCAACTCAGTCTGTATAAATAAGCAATTTAAAGCATTCTGTACACACCTCCGAAGCAGCAAATGTTAGGCTCTCCTGATGGGGGCGATAAGTTGTGCTGCTGTTTTCCACCTTGACATATACTGGAGAGGGCTGGGATGCGACAGAAGTCAGTCCTCGCGTCTCAATAGAGTGGATACAAGCGGATGAACGGACGGTTGTGACCTGGCTGCCAGCGTTACCCATGTGCCGGAGAACAAGTGTATTGTTGTTCTGAGCTACAACGTCTGGGCCTCTCACAAAGTCGCGAGAGTTCAAGTTCGCCAATAAAGTACTGAAGTAGATCGAGCTGAATGCATAATCAAACATAACGTAGTGTAAGGTGTTCGGATATACGGCAACCTATGGAAATAGGGTCAAGCGAAAAACCATCCTCCACAAAAAAAAGTACCGACCAATACGAGGATGACAACAGAGAGAACAGCCGTCAATGAGCCACTGCTGACTACAATCATCATCAAACGCGAGACCATACGCTTGGAGCTGAAAAGAAAAACGTTTGGATTCTCGAGAAGACTGGTGAGAGTGGAACTGATTCAATACCTGGACAATCGTCCCTTTCGACGGTACTGAAGAAGGTATACCATAGCTATTGCTATGAAAACGTCCACCAACACAGCAAGTCCGCGAATCGCGAGATTGATGCCCTAAAAAGGCAGCCGTCAGTAACACAACTACAAAACACTTAGTAACGTTCTATACCATTTCATGTTTGCTTCCAATGATAGATAATGGTCTTCCATAGCTAAAACAGGAATAAGCGCATAAAGATTGGGAGGTGTGAATCGTTACCCATAGACTTCGTATACTAAGGTCCAAAGGTTAGGCGACGAAGGACAATGATAGAGGTCAAGAGAAGGCATACCAATCATCAACACTGGATGACCATGTGCTTGTGATAAGAACAAGTTCGGGACGGAGAGCAAGGCACGACTGACCTGGCTGCGCTATAGCCATAATTGTCTAACTAATGAGGTCAATTTGGAGCCCTCGGAACAAAAATGGTGTCTAACTAGTAGGGCTATGGCTCCCGCAATCAGATTCCGTTTTGTCCCTTGAAGCACGGCGATGGAGACTGATAGATAACGATCAACAACTCAGTATTCATGGATGTAATTCTCTGGACTCACACTTGTTGATACGGTAAATGAAATAGAGTTGGACGACCAAAGTCACGGTGAACTAACTCGCGACCTGAATCAGGCTACAAGTTTTTCAGTAACTAATGATTTACCTGAAGCCAGACGTGGTGCATCAATTCCCTGGAAAATGTCGGTGACCATTATTTGTTTTTTCAGTATCAGAGGTGACAGCTTACGGCTGGATTTCACCGAGGCCCGCAATTCTGCCATATTGCAGGATCAAAACTGGCCAATCTACGAACTCAGTCAGTAAAACAACGTAAGTTAGCTTCACCGCTCCTCACTTGACTTCAGAATCAGAACCTCATTGGCAGTATCAAGGACCCTAAAAATCCTCAGTTATGGAAACGCCACAGCGGTAAATCTTGAGCATACCAAAGGGAAGCGAGCTAGTTTAGTGTAATGGGTATAGATTGGGTGAACAGAGTACACTCAGAAACTAGCAGACGTACCAGAATCTTTAAGAATGTTGGATCAAGTTCCGAGCTGCGGCATAGTCAGTAAAACGGAATCCCGGCGCTTTTGAGCGTACTTCATGTAGAACATGAACCTAATAACAGTGAAAAAAATGTATTACCAACAGTAAACGGCGCACAGTTGAAGACATGATACACCCCATACAGCGCTCGAAAAAAAGGATCCGATGAGGTTATAGCCATAGAAATCCTGGATGTCCAGGATGTAAGGATTATCGGTCGGTGTTGGACAGGCCGTGATGTTAATGTGATTGCTCATTTGGTCTTGTCTCCACCTTGATCAGAGTGCTTTATATGTAGAATATAAAATCAACTCCTGTCCGGAATGAGTGTTTTGAATGGTGATGGCGAAATCACGAGCGGGAACAAGAATAATGAATTCAAAGACCATCAAGCGATAGCAGTCAGAGAACTTTGATACCAATGGAGAGGCAAGGACGAGACATACAGGAGGCAAGATACAGATGGCAGATCCACGCGGTACTCGGGTAAACAAAACATCGAAATTTCTTTTGGAAAGTAAGGTCCACGGCTTCTGATTACCGTGACAACCTCATCGAAGTTTGGTGGCATAATGCCGGCATCAGCGAAACGGACGACGCTGGAATGCAGCCATGAACAGTTGTCATATGCTCCTCTGGATTTCGGCAGTTTTCGAGCTGCTATGTGCCATGTTCGTTGTAATGATCACTTTATCCCTGATTCGGACATCGTCCAGCACTCGAGATCTAGTACATCTTCCTGCACCATTTCACAATTCGACAGTCACGGGTCACACAATGGTCAAATTTGTCGAAATCACGAAAATGTCATGGATCACAACTTGATTTGTCGAAAAGATCTGACCTGAGTTCTTGCGAGGAAAGGCTCGGTTTTTAGCTTGCGCGCTGTACATATTGTACATTATATGCTGGAGGTGCGTTTATTAGTTTCACAACTAATCAGCTCCTGAACATCCAACAGCAGGTGAATATATCACGGATCGGATAACGTCAATGTCGGAGCAATTAGTGTCATCGCAAAGATATTTCCGTGATTCATAGCCATTTGTTGATCGTTCCGCGATGTACATAGATCGAGGTTGAGCTGTAGATATTTCTATCGTGGGAATTTTTTCCTGTGTTTTTTTTTTGTTCACCATGTGATTTGGTTGCATGTGACCATTAACTTAACCATAGTCAATGCTGGCACTGGGAACTGTTTCCATTGGAAGACTCGGAAAAGAAACATGTCATCCCGTTTGTGAAAAGGGTATTTTTCGTGAAAAAAAAAGGCCCCAGGGAATGGCAGAAGACTTGTTGAGCGATGATTTGCACGACCGTACGTCATACCTTATATTACATGATATGTTTTACCTTTTTTGGTTACCTCTCGTTTATTTTTCCTCTACTGGCCTGGGTGGCCCCTCAATGGGTATTTGCTAGTCTTTGCTATAACCCCTGTAGACCCACTGTATTTGACTACAGGTAATACTCAGTTGAACAACATTGTATTGTGTGACTGAGGACTCACTGCATTTGTCTACAAGACTTTTTCTAGGATAAAACTATGTTTAAGAAATTAGCTAACATGTTTCTTGTTTTGGTGTTTTAGTATTTCCATGGAAAACAGCTGCCAGAGTGGGTCTATTTGTGGGTATTGTCTTTTTTATGTTTGCATTGTGACCATAAGTTTGGATGGGCACCACTCATACCACTACTGGCTTGCAACTGTGCTGTCTACTTTTGCCCATGACTTTCTTCTACCTTGTTGACATATTATTCTGTTTGCATCTCAAATATTAAGCAACAAGATAACAGGGAGAGGTTGAAAGTATGAGTATTTTGAATTTTGGATATCCTTGGACTAGGTCCTTGTGTCAAAATTGTTTCTAGACACAAAGCATGATGTTGAAGTTCTGAGAAGACTTATGCTGTCCAACTATGTTGAAGTTTTAAATCTTCATAAAGGGCTTTCACTCTCAAGCTTGCTTAAATCCTCCCTTGAAGATGAATCTACTAATATGCTCCTATTAGGATGAGCTAGTACTCACAAAATGACCAGTTGATCTCAGTTGTTAACATCCTACTTCATGGCTCATCATGTCCCACTTCATGGCTCATCACATCCCACTCACAGCTCACAGCATCCCCATGCATGGCTCACCACATCCAAATCACAGCTTGCCATGTCCCACTGACTGCCCATCATTTCTACTCCATAGCATCTGCTCATGGGCTTGTCATGTCTACTCACAGCACATCTGCACTTGCTCTCCATCTTGTACACTCTCTGATTGCTTCAGACCTTAAGCTGCCAAAGTATTATTAATTATGTAAATCACACTTCTGCCTAATACAGAGTTAGGAATTTTGATTTTGACATCTGCTTGTGAAGTGAGATGACTCTGTCAACATGGATATGATCATCTATTGATATTATTGATCACTTTTAATTCTGATTTGTGACTGGTTTTTTTCTCTCCTTTCTTACTGTGAAAGATATAACTTCTATGGTATTTGTAAGTATCTACTTCTGACACCTGGTAAATATGCTAAATCAAATTGAAATTTCCAGAGATTTATTGAGCACATCAAAGATTACTTTGTGTGCAAGGTGAAAGATGGGAGCAAGATGAGATGAGACTTTAGAAAACAGGCAAGAGACTGAAAATGGAAACTGATAAGATCAAGACTGATAAGATGGAGACAGATGCAATCAGGAGAGAATAGAATTCAACAAGATGGTATAGAACAGAAAGACAGATACATGAGAAATGTAATAAGCATGAGAATGTAAGTAATATCAAGACTACTTAACTATTACTACACTATGGCTTAAGTACCTGCAGGGGGATCTCCTCCAGGACTGCAGGCCTGAGGTCAGGTCATACAGGAGGGTCTTGGGTGTGGTTGGTCAGAGTATCCTGAGACTAGCTAGTTGGGTGGTGGTATTGTCTTGATATGTAACTGTGATGCACACCAGGGGAGGGTGGACTTACCTGGACTCTGAGGGAATGTTGGGAGGATTCCAGGAATTGCTGGAGAAGCATTGGGATTTTCTGGAGAAGCCCCAGGAGTTGCCAGAGTGGGCACCAGGGTTAGGGGAGTGTCATAGAGGTTGGGGGGTAAGGGGGGATGTGTCCTGGGCTTACTGGGCAGTTTGGGGGGGGGGGGGATCTGGAGTGGGGTGGTGGTTCAGGGATAGGTCATGACATCACCCCCCCTTCAGCGTCAAGACCCTTTGAGGTGCAGGGAAATCTCTGGGTGGTGGTGGTGGCATGAGAATCAAAGTTGAAGCATGATGACTTCTTCAACTAGAAGCTTCCTGGAGGAAAAATAAAAGGGGACCAAAACATGTCCAGCCTACCATTGTTGCCCTTCCATGGCTTCATCCCCCACACCCAACTCATCCTTGTCTTCCCCAACCCCTCCTCCTTCTGATGAGAATGCCATTGATGTATGGGCAGAGTACAAGGAGTGTCAAGCTGAGTATGACTAGCAGCAAGATTGGTGTTGGGTGGACACCATGTATCATTATTGTAAGTGTTTCATTCACAAAGATGAAGTCTCCTAACCTTCCCCCTAGAGCTATCCCTCACAGTAGCTGGGCCATCTGGGGGTCCTTCTTTCCCCAGAGTTCCAGGACAGTCCACTTGGTCAGCCCCCAAGTCTTTGAGCTGTCCTTCTAGGCCAAGGTTGGGGCTGGGGGAGGTGCAAGTCATTTCAGAGGCCCAGCATGTTTGGCAGGAGGAGGTTTCAGTGGAGAGGTTCACAGAGGCAGTGGGGTGGATCTAGGGGCCCCCCACCCTAGCATGGTGTTAGGCAGAGGCCCCAGTGAGTCAGGTCCTATATTATACCTCATGTTCCTGACTAATCCATGATCCAGTGCATTACTTGTGCCCATCACAGGGAGGTGTGCAAATTCAAGAAGCTGGCAGCAGGATCCCATCAGGACTCCTCCATATGTTTGCCATGTTGTGCAAGGCATGAGAAGTGTTCTGTTTTCTGGGAGTGGCAGGTGGTTAGTATCACTGCAGAGCAGGGTTGGGAGCAGGAGTGGGTCTCGGAGCACTTGGGGGAGGGGCAGAGGAGCCAAGTGTCAGGTGGCACATTGCAGTCTGTGTGCTCAACAGGAGAGGGTGGGGAAGAGCAGGGGCAACCCCAAGGGAAGGTGGGGCCACCATGGGGTGAGTGCAGAGAGGGGATCCCATCTTCCAGGGATAAGGGGAAGCATAGGGCATCCTCCTCACCAGAGGTGGGGCTGAGCAAGAGGCCTTGAGGCAAGGCAACTTGGCCAGTCCCCCTGAACCACATATTTACTCTCCAGGGATGGGAGTTGTAGTGGGGTCATCTGGGGATTCTGCCCTGTGCCAGAGGATATCAGAGCTTGAGGGATACTTGGTGGCACAAGGAGAGGAGCTCTGGGGATTGAGGGAGGAGTTAGCAGTGGCACAGTGGGATCAGGACACAGCAAGGGGGAATCACAAGTCTGCCCTGTGGAAGGTGGGGAAGAGGAGCATTGACAAGGCAATTCTGGGAGTTGTGTTGGATGAAGTAGGTGTCCCAGGGAGCATTTTGGATTTGATGGAGGATTCCTTCTTCATTCATAATCAGCATGGCATGAAGATGTTTGGGGGGGATTACTATGTGATGGTTGAAGACATTCCATTCAGCCTTGAATGACTTCTTTGGGTAGATGTCTGGCCTTTGGGTGAGGGTGTTGGGTTTTGCTCTGAGTCATCCCAGGCAATAGTGGATGGTGAAGTCATACTCAGATAGTGTTTCCAACCAGCAGGCTTGTTGTTGACTGAGTTGCTTGGTGGTTATGAAGTATTGAAGGTTATTGTGGTCTGAGTAGACTTGTATGCAGTGCAGGGTTCCCTCAAGGTAGGCCTTCCACTGTCAGAAGGCTTTGATGATTGTGAGGAGCTCCTTGTTGTAGATGTTATAATTGAGCTTTGCAGGGATCATTGAATGGGTGTAGAAGGTGACAGGATGGAGGTCCTTTCTATTGGAGCCTATCTGCAAGAGAATTTTGGTGATGGCATAATTGGAGGCATTGTATTTGAGTACAATGAGGAGAGTGGGGTCAAAGTGGCAGAGGATTGGGGTGGAGGTGAAGGCCTTCTTCAGGAGAGTGAACACACTTTGGCACTTACTGTCCCAGTCCCAGGGAGTGTCCTTCTGGGTGAGCCAATTGAGGGGTTTTGTGATGCCAGAGTAGTTGTCAATGAACCAGCAGTAGAAATTAGCAAAACCTAGAAAGGACTGTACCTCCTTAATATTCTGGGGTGGGGGCCAGTTGAGGATAGCTTCTACCTTTGCTGGGTCCATTTGTATGCTGTCTGGAGTAATGATAACCCCTAGGTATTCAACCTTGGTGATGTAGAAGGAGCACTTCTTGGATTTGGCATGCAGGTGGTACTTCCAGAGTTATTCTAGAATGTGTCAGACATGGTTCCAGTATTCTTCCAAGGAGTTCAAATAGATGAGGATGTTGTCCAAGTATACAATGACAAAGACATTATTCATGTTGTAGAAGATATCATTCATGAAGTATTGGAAGGTAGTGGGGGAGTTTGTCATACCAAAGGGCATCACAAGATACTTGAAGAGGCCATAGTGGGTATGGAAGGCAGTCTTCCATTCATGTCCTGGAGCAATCTGGACATTGTTGTAGCTGGACCAGAGGTCTATCTTGGTGTAAACCTTGGCACTGTGGAGGTGGTCAACAAGATCTCCAATCAGGGGGAGAGGATACTGGTTCTTTTTAGTGACTTTGTTAAGTTTCCAGTAATTCACACAAAGACAGAGGGAGCCATCCTTTTTTTTGGCAGAAAGGACAGGGGCTCCAGTAGTGGAGATCAAGGGTTGGATGAAACCCTTCCTGAGCATGTCATTGAGGTAGTCTTTGAGAGCTCAGAGTTCAACTTCTAACATGTTGTAGATCTTGCCAAAAGAGGGGGAGGTGCCATCTTCAAGATTGATCATGTAGTCATAGGATTGGTGCAGGGGAAGTTCCTTTGCACTTCCTTCAGAGAACACATCAGCAAATTCATGGTACTCCAGGGCAACTACTTCATGTAGTATCTGTTCCTCTGTCTTTGGAGTTTCAGGTGAGGTGGTGCTGGCATGGATGTGTTCTTTTAGGAGTGTCAGGATGACCTTGAGTTGGAAGGTGGGGGTGCCATCCTGCAAGATCCATGTGAAGGAGATGGCACTGATGATCTTAATATTGAAGGTTTTTGAGTCAATGGCATCTGGCATCAGAGGTGTGGTGGTGGGGGCTGGGGTTGTCAGAGTCTGAGTGGGGTAATTTGGGCCCTTGTATTAGTTGTGGGAGATGTTGGAGGGGAGCTGTCAGGGTGTATCTGCAGGAGTTTGGGGCAGGGGCATCTTTTCCTCCTCTCTGGGGTCATTCTTAGGCAATGTGGGGGTTCTGGTGGCTCTGGTGTTGCTGGAGGCCCAATCAAAATCACCAGGGTCATGAGAGGAGTAGGGATGGAGGGTGATGGTGGCTGCCAGGCAAGCTTCAGGGCCAGGGAACCACATGGTGAGGTCCTGCCAGATAATGTCAGGATTGATGTTGTGCAGCCAAGGGAGTCTGAGCATGATCGGGGTTGCCTCTGGGAGTTGGGTGATGAGGAGGCAGGTTAGGAATTGCAGGCCATTGTCAAGTGTGAGGGAGCTAGGGTGAAATTTGGTGATCCTGGCAGTGGTGGCTCTTCCATTGAACAGCTGTAACTTCAAAGGCATGTTGAGGGGTTCCTAGGGGAGGTCAAGCTGATTGCTGATGAAGGTTCCAGAGGCTCCACTGTCAACAAGGGCATGGAGGATGATGGGGGAGTTGCTGAGGCAGGCATTAATGATGAATGATTGTGTGGATTGGGAGTGGAGCTGCAGGAGGGTTTGGGGAATGTTAGGGGCAACTTCCAAAACATCATGAGTGGGGGGGATGTTGAAGGAGATGGGCACCAGGTTGGGCAAGTTGTCCTGATTGAGGTGGAGGGTGAGACTTGACCAGTCAATACAAGGGTTGGTCACTTGGAGCCAGGAAAACCCAAGGATGAGGGGGGTGGAGGCATGCAACTTCATGACTAGTAGCAGGAGGTCCTGCTGTTGCCTGTTGGTGAAAGTGATTCTTGTCTCTACACAGTGATTGATGTTGCCTGTGAAGGTTGGATCACCATTGAAGAGTTTTAGGGGGATTAGGAGGGGGAGGCGTGGGGGAGACATTGGGGGGGTTGTGGAGCAAGGGCTGCTAGGAATTTGTCAATGAAGTTGTCTGTTGTGCTGCTGTTGGTCAGGGTAGGCATGGGGTTGGGGGTGAAGGGGAGGGTGGTATAGAGAAGGAGGTTGTAGGCAGAGTGCAAGGGGAGATGTGTCAGGAGGGTGTCTGGGGCAATTACTGTTGCATGGAGGAAAGTAGCTGAGGTGGAGAAGACATTGGAGTCTGATCCACAATTGAGTGCATCTTCAGGACCTAAACTGCTGGGTCATTTTCCATGAACTGATAGTCACAGTCTTTTCTGTCAATGGTCTAGACAGTGCATCCCATTACCTGGCATTTAGGGCAATTGTTGATGAAATGACCCTGCTCACCACATAGGGTACATGCCCCTTCCTTTCATTGATGTGCCTGGATCTCCATTTGGGCATTGATTCAGGGCCAGTCCCTGATCTGATTGGTGCACAGGGCCTCCTGATCATTTATGGGGTCCAGGGGATCATCTGAGTCTGGGGAATTGTCAGGTTTGGGGTTTGGAGGGCCTGGGGCATTGCAGAGATTGGCAGCATTAAGTTGGGCAGAGGGTCAAGGTCTGGGGTTCTGAGGGGCATTAATCAGGCCTTGTCTGAGGGAGAACTGGGGTATGGAGTTAGCAGGCATTGCAGGGGCAATGGTTTAGAGGTTGTTGGTTGCTCCAGGTTGCCAACCTGGGTTGCCAGATGGGTTCCAGTTGTTCTGTGAGCCTTGGTTCTTGCTCTAGTCTTCTCAATAGTGCTGATTGATCTGGGTGATGAGTGCCTTGTATCCATCATATGTGGGTTGTTTGGGCACAAGGTGGAGGATGTCCATAATCCATTGTGGGAGGGTGTGGTGAAGGGCAAATTGGAGGGTGTTGTAGTTCCAACTGGTCTCATAGGCCTCCTGTTCAAACTGGATGATGAAGGTCATGAATTATTTGTTATCATGCATTCAGAGGTTGTAGAGGTTTTCTTCTGCCTCTGCTACAGTGTCAAATACTCCAAACTTACTGGAGAATTCCTGTGTGAAGGCAGGCCAATTAGAGAGTACTGAATTGTTGGGGTCAAACTGGAGCAATGCCATGTAGTGGTCAAAGGCAATGCCCTGTAAGTAGGAGGTGGCAAAGACTACTCATGAGCTCTCAAGCTGGAAAGTGATGAGCTTAGCTTGGAACATTGTAAGACATTGTGTCAGGAATGTCTGCCATTTCCAGGGGTCTCAGCCATTGAAGGATTCCAGTTTCTAGATGTCAAGCTTTCCTTTCCAGGCCAGTGCATTGCATGTGTCATCCTGGGTGTTTTGGGTTTGGGGCAGGGGTCTGGCATTGTAATAGTAGTAATAGTTGTTTCTGCCTCCATGCTAAGGGGGGAAGTTATTCATGGCCAGGCCCCATCCACCAGGGGTCTGCTGTTGGGAGATCCACCACTGGGGTTCAGGCCAACATTGCCTGGGGGGGGGGGGTCCTGGGGCCCAGCAAGGGGGAGGGGGTCCTCTGGGGGTTGGCAGTCTAAGATTGTTGGCATTGGTGTAGCAGTTAGGCAAGGGGATAGGTGAGGGTTGGGGTGGCTCAGGGAGAGGGATTGCCCTGGGGGCTCCTGGGCCAAAAGGCTGCTGGAGAGGGGGCAGGGGGTTGTTATGGAGGGGCAGGGTGTATCCCTGGGAGGGGCAGAGGTTGACATGGGGGGGTTGGTCCCTGGGGAGCTTGGGAGCTCCTTCTTGAGGGGCAGGTTCCCCACCAGGGTTCTCCAGCTTGTCAATGTAAGAGAGGGTGTGGGTGGAAGCAAGGTTGCCATTGGGAGGGGGGGAGTAGAGAAGTTTCTGAATGAAGTGCTCAGGTTTGGTGGGCTGGTCCCAGATGCAGAAGGCACTGGAGACAGAGTTGGCCTGGGGGCAAGTGGAGAGGGCCAGGGTGTGTGGTGGGATAATTGAATAATCCCCCAGTGGGGTTGAGGGACCTCAGAATGTTAGATGTGGCATTGAGCTCTTCCTATTGTCAAGCAATGGGGGTCAGGGCCTTGGCTGGGGCTCTGGCAGGTTTTTCCCATTGCACATGGAAGGAGTGGGTGGGGTCCAAGGGGTCTTTGAAGCAGCAGGGGTTTGGACTGGTGTGTATTTTGTCAACCAGTGCACAGAGTTCTTCCTAGAGGCCAGCATCAATTCCAAAAGTGCTCCTGATGTTCTTGGGAAGGGTGCCTTGTTGGTAGCACTTGTAGAAGTCCAGGAGACAATCCACCTAGGTCTCCAGTATTCCTGTGATGTTTTGGTGTCCCAGGCTGATGAGGAGGGCCCTTGCTCTTTTGGCAAATTCTGTGGGAGCTAGGCAGAGCAAGCAGAGGAGATCATCACATTATTGAATGTAGGCTTTGACTCTTTGCTGCCTAGAGGAGGGTGGGGCTTGGATGGGGGGGGGGGGGGGGGCAGAGGGGGGAGGCCATGGGGGAAAGTATCTGTCAAGCTATT
>JAGGAV010007929.1:0-29272 GCA_017657295.1 Termitomyces sp. DKA64 | reverse complement strand
GGCAAGCTCAATGGCGAGAACCACAAAGCATGGTATAAGGCAAGAGGTATCATTCTTGAGGTGGGAGCACTGTACACTCTTGCCCACATGGGGAGAGTTGAACGAATGCATCGTACCCTAATTGGAAAGGCCCGTTCAATGTGACTAGCCATGAGATGCCCCGCATTCTTGTGGGACGAGTTCTATCTTACTACCATGCACCTCCATGGCAAGACTAAAACATTTGCTGTCAGTGATGTAACCCCAGATGAACTCTGGTATGGTCATAAACCCAACTATTCCTACATCCGTGAGATAGGGTGTCATGCCTTCATCCTTATCCTTGGGAAGAGCAATCTGAAAATATACAAACATTTGATTGAATGTGTCCTAGTGGGATATGATAGTAACTCCAAAGCTTATCGGTGGTATGACAGGGCAACAAGAAAAATATACAGCTCCTACCACATAAGATTCATTGAAAGTCACAATAGCCCACCAACACCAATGCCAAGCTCATTACCTACAATGGATGCCTCCCAAGAGAACATCCCTCCAATGCACAAAATTGTACAAGATGCCTCTTTAGAACCAATCTCGCCACTCAACAATGACGAGTCCACCCACATGCCTGGTCCCATTATGAATGATGATGATCAGATAGAACAGATGAATGTACCATACCAACCACAAGCCGATCCACCAAACGAACCACAGCCAGCACAAGATCCAGCTATAGTACAACCAACACAGCCAAGATGATCAAACCAAATTCCTGTTCCAACACCTAAAATCGTGATGGATGATCACACAGAATCTCAAACCAAAAGAGCTGTATGAGAATCAAAGGAGTCAGCAGAGTGGGTGAGGACAGCATGGGCAGAGAGGCAGAAAGCTTTAGAGACCCTATGGCAAAGGGTGGATACAGATGATGATGTTGATGTGGGTGCTAATGAATTAGATCAGACACTTGCAGCGCTAAGTATGATCAAGGATACACAAAGTGACAACCTGACAGCAGACTCTGAGGCACCAAGAATGTTGGAGGAAGCCAAGAAATTGGCAGACTGGTCAAGGTGGGAGACATCATACCATGATGAGCTAGATTCATTGAAGGGTATGGGTGTCTGGGAGCTAACTCCATGAGAAAGCATGCCAAATGGACAGAAGATATTCAAGAGATGCCCTGTGTTTACCATAAAGCAGGATGAAAAGGGCTGTATCACATGTTTCAAAACCTGACACGTCTTGCAAGGATTCACAATGGTACAGGGCCGAGATTATGATAAGTCCTCCTCACCTACTGCACATGCAGAATCATGGCAGATCCTCTTACATCTAGCAGTGACCCTAGGGTGGGATGCCACACAAATTGATGTGAAGACAGCTTTCTTAAATGGTATACTACCTGAGGAGGAGCAGATATTCATGCAACAACCAAAGGGTTTTGAGCAAGAGGGCAAGGAGACATGGGTTTGTAAGCTATTATGACCGATCTATGGAATGAAGCAAGCAGGTAGGATATGGAACCAAACACTTGATGATGTCATGCAGAACTTGGGATTTGTGAGATTAAAATGCGAGGCGTGTCTCTACTATAGGAAGAACAATCAAGGAACAGTGATAACTGGTATTCATGTCAATGATTTCCTATCCATAGCAAGCATGAAGGAGGCCAACAAATTCTTCAAACAACAGCTAAGAGCGAACTGGACAATCTCCAACCTCAGCATGCCACAACACATCATAGGTATGGCAGTTGAATGGGACTGCCCAGGCAGACATGTGTTCCTATCACAAACAGTATTGATTGACTGACTCATATCCCAATATGGACAATTGGACACATCTCCTGTAGCCATCCCCATGGAACCAGGCCTTAAGTTGCAATGGGTGGATTGATCTAAGCTCAGTCATGAAGAACTCAACAAGCTCACACACATACCTTACTGAAATCTAGTTGGCGGGCTTCTCTGGCTCGCCATCTCCACCTGGCCTGATATATAGTACATGGTTCAACAATTGTCACAATTCCTTGACTGTTACACCTACATTCACTGGCATGCAGCTGTGCGTGTCATCAGATACTTGAAGGGGATGCATGATCTGAGACTACAGCTAGGGGGAAACACAATTGGACTTTTTGGTTTCATGGATTCTGACTGGGCAAATTGCCTCGATACGCAACGGAGTGTGGGAGGCTATGCATGGTCAATGGGAGCAGGATTGGTCTCATGGGCAACGAGAAAACAGAAAACCATAGCAGCCTCATTGTGTGAGGCAGAATATATGGCAGCGTTTGAGGTGGCACAAGAATGCATCTGGCTATGAATGGTCATGGATGCACTAGGACACTCTCAGGACAAGGCAACAACTATATTGTGCAACAATAACTCAGTGATAAACTTATTGGAAGATCCGATGCTACATTTGCAGGTAAAGCATGTTGACATCAAATATCACTTTCTACAAGAGTGCATGGCTTTGGGAGAAATTACCTTATGATATGTCAACATGAAGGACAACGTCACCAATATCTTTACAAAGGCTCTACTGACTCCCCAATTCATGAGACTCTGGACAATCTTAGGACTACAATAATTCCACGCAAGGAGGAGTCCAACTTTATGGTGAGGAGGAGTGTTACAATCTGTTGTGGCCACCGTAAATGACTCCCCTTGTCATATCACATATATCACATTGCTTTGTCTGACACAAAACAATGGACTTATACAAGTATATATTTCCCCCTCATCCCAATGGACACCCTCAGTCAATTCTACACAGACTGAGGGTGAGCCAAATCATTTTCCACATCCGAATAATACTTACAAGTACCATAGATTAGATACTGATTGTATCTGTGCTATCTAGGTACTTAACTGAGTCAATTCTACACAGACTGAGGATTAGATACTGATTGTATCTGTGCTATCTAGGTCCCCCTGGTTCAGATTCCAACAGCCCTGATGTTGTGTTCATGGTACCTTGCTCATACATCACACTCATCATACCTGTGACACTCCAACATTAGGCCTAGGAGCCAAGATGGTGAGGGAGTAAGAAGGGACCAGGCAGTCCAAAGGTCAGCTAGATAGAGGTGCCAATCCTGTTGGACTAAGCTAGGCAAGGGTGAGACAGTCCAGAGATCAGTCCCCTTACATCATCCCCCCCTCAAGGTCCATCAACCCAATGGACACAACTTCCAGTGGGTAGGGAACATCACTCAAGGGTGCAAAGAGCAGCCTGAGTGGAGTAGAGAGGGCTAAGGGAGCAGCTGGGGCTCAATGATAAGGAGCATGGTGGTTTAAGCCAGTTTATAGTTGTAGAGTGCCATACACATAATGTAGAGGTGGTGGTGGTAGGAGGTTTGACTCACAGCCAGCTCTCTCTCTATCACATATGTGGCGACTATTACCAACATTCATTATCTTATGATTCTTACCTTGGTGCTACCGCTTACTGGGCATTCATTGACCACCGAGTATATAAGTACTGCTCACATTGTCTTACAGTAGTTCTTTTATAGACTGACAACAGTTCTCTCGTGCGAATCAAGACTCTCGTGTCACGACGCCGTAACATCGCGCTGTCGCTACATAGCTGCAGCTGTCATATCAAAAACGATCTCGTTTCTCTCCCATGCTTTTGTTTTTGGGGTACCCTTGGACCCACAAACCTATATGTCTGACCTTGTACTTCTGTCTACAGATTGCTCAGCCTCTCGTAACATGGCAATGACAGGTCGCAACGATGCCAAATCTGGAATAAGAACACTATGCGCCATATAATCCCAGAAAACCTCTTGTTCGACTAACTTTGAAGAAATACATCCTCTCTCACAACCCAACTCTTGTCTCAGAGTCTGCAAGCAAAATAGTCATGAAACCCCCCTTCTCCAACACACCCGCCTTCACCCAAGTTCGCTCTCAATCGTTCGTACCTTCATTCAATTTACCTCTATGATCTACGACTCTCGTTCTGATTTGTTCAATTGGTTAGGACGCCTAGTGGGCAGGCAGCTTCAGACTTGTCTGTACCCTTCCTTTACTCGGCTGATCTCCTCCTTTCTGATTCGTTAAAATAGTATTTACAAAGGAGTACTCAGATTCTTTGGAAACATACCTTCGGTACTGAAAGCTGACAAACGATATCATACTACCTCGAAGAGCACTCGTAAGCCTGGACAATTTGACAAACACCTTCACGACCCCCTCAGGCTTAAGCGTGTCGCCAAGCTCCCTGGTCTACTTCAGGATCTTCTTGACAATGCGGAACATGCATTGTGGTCCTATGAGAAAGATCTACCAGTTCCCGAGGGACGATTCCCCTCCGCTACGGAATTGTCCGGTACTTCCAGGACGTATCGGCACGATATTCACAAGGAGATCGATGTCCAACTCGCTTACGAACATGGTGTTGCAGAATTTTGTGCAACTGTTGCTGCGACACTCGAGTTTCAGCTGAGTCAGTGGTCACCAAATTGTCTCCAGTGGTCAACCACACGACTCTCTAACAAGGCTATCCCCGGTGTTCGGCGTGATCAGGCACTTGCAGATGGTTTTCTTAACTTGTCGGATAATGCGTCTGAGCTACATATTCCTCATCCAACTCAGCGTGAGCGACTCATTCTTGAGACTTTTCATGTGATTGCAATATGGGAGTTCAAAAACTTGAATTTTGATACTCCAGATGGCAAACTGGACTCGGAAGCTCGGGCAAAGGTCTTCCATGAAATGGTGGATGGTTTTCTTGAATGTATCTTTCCATGGGAAGAATGTGAGAAGGGAGGTGACTGTGCCATAGTCCATTGGAAGATTGGCACCAGCGCGTGCCCCATGGGCAACAATGCTGTTCATTCTTCTTGTGAATCTTATGATAACGCTCGGAAAGTGGCGCTACCACCATCAATAAGATTACCTACAGGATATGAATCTGGAGCGAAACATTCTGCCCGGGACATTCTTCAGCAGGTGGGCCCTCCCTCTGATAAGATCATTTCATGTATCTAAACTCAAACAGGCGTGGACTGAGGCGCTAATTCATGACGCTACTTTCCTCGTGATCAATGCCGGAAATGTAGAGATCATTGGCATGAGAGATCGTGTCACCCAGACACTCTATCTGTCTGATGTCTTCTTCCTTGGCGAATCTAATTTCCCTTATTTCCAGTTACACACTGGCTTATATATTTCTGCGATTCGTGATGCTCAAGACCGTGCAGAAAGCATCGTTTTGCGAAAAGAAATACCAGATACGTGGTACTTGGTGTCGGGACTGGACCGCAACAAAATCACAGATTTGTCAAAATCAGAGTTTGGAATCAGTAAGGTCAGTAAGGATGCGAACACAAACACATCCCAGCACTAATCAGAATCTAGAATGTCATCTTCGAACTATTGCTGGAGACAGAACAACGGCAATGGCTTGTAATTGTACCTACTGAGCGTGAGCCATCGCGGCTACCATACACTACGAACAGGTACAAGCGCATCAAAGAGCTTCCAATTGACTTTCGTATCCTGCATGGGAAAGGCGTTCCTCATGACTTCGCAGAATATGAACCGACGGCCTCACAGGAGTTGCACGATTTGTACTGGGCAACAACTGATTCCTTGCTCCCTAGGACAGAGTCTTGGTACTCAGCTCAATCGTCAGGATCACAAACATCCAGATGCTCGACCCCTTCCACCATAAATGAAAGATGCGCAGCCCCTTCCGCCATCAATGAAACGGACTTGACTTCTTCCACCACAAATGAAAGATACGCAACCCCTTCCACCGTCAATGAATTTGTGGATGATGGCCCTGATGTAACCAATTTTTTCGAGATACAAACCAAAGAATCATTTCATGGCCTACGTATCTGTCGGGCAAAAGTTGAAATTCCTGCAGTCAAGTATCCCAAAAATTTTAAGGATGCCGATAAACCATGGATCATCTTGAAAAATGCTTCCGCAGTGGAGGATATCTTTCTTTTGGAAAACGAATCGGAAGTCTATGATGCGTTAAGTGAGGCCCATGTGTGGTCTATTCCCAGAAAATTCGGTTTCTTTTTGTCAACGGATCCTTCGAACACCGATGTAAATTTTGCAGCTTTGCTGCTCGAAGATAAAGGGTACTCCCTTGCTCAAATGGTGGCTATATCTCCAGGAATGAGATTCCGTGTGAGGCCTCAAGAGAAGTCCGTCTTTTTCAGTCACCTTTATTTGATCCCAGACTGAATCCAGTTTCACTCAGGGAGAACTTCCATTGTCTTTTGAAAAGGATACACGACGCTGGATTCTTGCATGGAAATTTGACGAAGAACTCGTTGTTGTTCAAGCCCGGACGTCGCGGAATATCCATCGTTGGATTTGAGCATTCAACGAGCCTCAGATACTTCTACACAGGGTCAGGCACCCCAAGGCAAGCTGACCCAGTGTGGCAGATTGAACGAAAAAAGGAAGAACATAAAAGGATGAGATTACTTCTGGAACCATTTTCCCGTCGAAAGATGACCGTCAGAGAAAAGGATATTCGACGTGCGGCGAGACGTCTGGTCATCAAGAGTACATCGACGATTCCAATACGGTATATGAATAAGAAGAAAGGGGCAACTATCCGAAAAGTCGGAAGTCGACTCTAGATTACTCCTCCATCTGCGGTTTACACTGCCATGTATAGTCAAAGTCTGAATATCAAAGGATGCAAATAAGCTCAAATTTCGAAATAGGGTTAAAGCATGCTCCGTGCTGGGAAAACACCAGTGATACTCCTCTACCTGCATCATACGTCCAAATTAGCTTGAAGGACATAAAGACAAGGATTTAAGTGGTTGGGGATACGTAATTATTGATCCGATGTATATCCCACAAATATCAACCTTATGATCCCCATAATGGTATAATGATATCTAACTGCGCTAACAAATAGCTAGCTAAGGTCGCATCTTCAATCACGCGCTCTCATTGTTGACGGATAACGACATAGATGGAGATTTCGTCCGAGCGCTGGGATACTGTTTTTCGATCTACCTTGAACTTCAGCCCTCATGGGCCCGAGATACAAAAGAAATCGCCCTGTCCCAAATTGACACACCCCCTTTCCTTCTACGATGGTCACCTTGACAGACGACTTTCACTCAAGGATGTCAAATATATTCCCTCATTTCTTTCTGACTTGTCACACTCCGTCGACACTGCCCTGGAGAAATCAGCCAAAAATAAAGTTGGCTTGCCTTCGATTGACAGGCATTTTCCAGAACCACATCATACCCATTTCAGACCAAGGGTCGTCAAGGATGCCAACGACATCGGTCAATTGTATCGCTCCTCGATCTCGCGTTTTGCTTGCAAAATTGCATCCATGTTATCGCTTCACCCTACTGCTGCCCAGTGGAGTACAGCCATTTACATGAACGCCCGAACAGTCTCCCGACACCAGAAGTATTACCCCATGATTGAGGACTACATGCCAGAAATCCTCGAATCATACGAACCCGTATCTGAAAATGCATACACTATGGTTGACGAGGATGCGTGGGACGCTTTGAGCGGTGATGACAGGGGACTTCTTGAAAAGATGAGAGAAAGGTTTCCACAAATGGCGGTTTGGCAGATGTTTTTCGCGTCTCGCGAGGCCGAGGATGCACTGAAACATCTCGATCAGCTTTTAACTAAGGAAAAATTTCCTGGGATCACCCCTTTGACTCTTGTTGAACAATGGACGCCCACTGATATACCTATCACTGTATCGCCAGATGCTATTAACACTGCGTGGGGGACCACTTTATCATCCTGGATCTCGCGATCCGTAATACCGAGTGACGCTGCTCCTACACCTGCCACATGCGATGTACCGGCACTTCGAAGGAGCAATACTAGTGCCCATTTTGAACAGCCCTTGAAGCAGACAGAAAGGAAATCCAAGCAAGCGACGTCGCCTCCATCAATTCAATCAAAGTCGCGTTGGCCCAAGGTGACAATTTCAACCCGGAAACGAGACTTGTCCATTATCGACGAAGACATGGCCGCCTCTTTAATCCAACATGTAACGTCCATTCATTTTTCATTTTGTCTACAGCCATACCCAATTAACATGTCCAGGCATGGACAAGAGCTGTTGAAAGGGATTCCTCTTTCATTATCTTTCACTGTGGGACTTTTGAAAGAATAGCATTTCGGCATCGCTCCAGCCAAACACTCGTTTTGTCTGACCTCATCGATGTCACGCAGTGTAGGGACCCTGCATATGGTCATATTCAAATCGGACTTTTCATATCTATTATCGACGATATTCGCGACCGAACCCGTCAACTTATTGCGCAAGAAGCCAAATCAAGACCTACAAAGCGCAAGGGAAGAATTCTGCAGTCCGAAAACAGCAAGCGACCAAGGACCCGACGGAGTGTTGCTCTCGAGGAAGCCCGAAAATTGGACTATAAACAAGGCCTCAAGGTGCGCTCATAAGATTTCTCGATGTTCTTATGTATGAACAAACCCAATAAAAGGCTGTATATGATGGTATCTCCGATCGTGATTTGGCCCTACTTCGCATACAATACGGCCCTTATAATTCACCAGCTCCGTCCTCGCTTCTACGTGTCAAAGACTCGAGCACGGTTGTCGTATCGAAGGAGAACTACGAACCTCACGAATATTTTCGCATTACTCTCACGTCTGAAATAGCCTACGGCTCAACAGGGGATGCTTATGCTGCCACAATTGATTTCCTCAGACCAGATGGAAAGACTGTATCTTTTCCGCATATTGTTGTGAAACTTGCGTTCGCCACCGTCCACAGAAAGAGACTACGGCATGAATTCAATGTTTATTACCATCTGTTGCGCGCCAATGCTCGAGGAATTCCTCGTGTATTTGGTCTATTTGAAGATGTTGAAACCGAGGCCCTTGTGCTTATTATGGAACATGCCGGATCAACTCTCTGGGATTGCAGACTTCCCGATAAGAGTAATAGACTCAAATTCATGATTTCAGAATCAGAAAAGTGAGTACTAACTTTCTCCGCGGCTCTGACATTGTAAAATCATTCATTCATTTTGTAGATCTGTATATCTGGATGCTCTGAAGTCGATTCATGATGCTGGCGTCCGCCATCGCGACTTACGACTGGAAAATCTTACGATCAACTACAACGGAGATCCATGCATAATAGACTTTGATCGTGCTGAATTGGAAGCTAACGAAAGGTCTTTGGAATGTGAGAAGGAGAAGCTCAGGAATGTGCTCGATGGACGACATGAATATCGCATCTCTCGTGAGACTACAGAAGAAGATCCAAACCCTTCTGAGGAGTCGGAAGGTGAAAGCGAACGATCAAGCAGTCCAGGCTTTCAGATTGGTGTGCTGCATTGTTGAATGTGCACCACATGTTCTTTATCTTCTGATGCAATGACCCTACCCCATGAGCCAAATCGATTCTGACGTAATCTATCATATTCCATGTGAAGATTAAGTTCTCCATTCAATTTCTTGGTCTTTGAAGAATTTGTAAACCCAGCGTCACGGAACTTGCACAAAGGTTTTGCTCGATCAATAGCGTATTACAAGTTTCCTGCCAATTGATGTTTTTCCTTCTGGCAAACATGATCAAATATACCAGCATCTAAAGATATCAATGTCCCGACCCATAATCACTATCGTCAGAACTGCATAGCTGTTTGTAATCTATTCGACAAGTATAGCGCAAGTATACTGAAATGAAGCCTCGCCACATTTCAATCAGGAGTCCGGATCGGATATGTACCTAAATCAAACCAGAGATATCAACTATCATTTGATATTCATCATTTGGGGTCAGGAGAATACTCAGGTACAGTGACACTATCACTGCCACGAATCCACTATGAAGGTCGCCAATCGTACATTTGTAGTTTCTGGTGGGTGGGTACCAGTGACATCCCTCTTTCCTTTCAGCCTTCTCACTATCTCTATAGTTCCTCTGGTCTGGGCTTAGCTACCGTCCTTGATCTTCTAGCCTCGAATGCCTACATTTCCATTCTAGACCGGTCACCACCACCAGAATCCGCTTCCCTCCCCACCTCACACACGCGGTACATCCAAACAGACATCACCGACGTAAAGCAGATCCAGGAAGCAGTTGACGCAACTGTCAAATGGACCGAGGAAACGCATGCATCTCTTGGTGGAGTGATCAACTGCGCGGGTGTAGGCACAGCTGCGAAGATCCTTGACGCGTCGAATGAACCGCATGATTTGGATCTGTGGGATTTTGCCATCGCGGTTAACTTGACGGGGTCGTTCAACCTCACAAGGCTGGCACTACCCCATCTTGTCAAAGTCAAACCGGAGGACACGCCGGACGGCGAGCGTGGGGTGGTGATTCTCGTTTCTAGTGCGGCCGCTGTGCGTTTTGTCTTCTCTTCCCAATGCTCTTCGCCATTACTTACATATCACATGCCAAATAGTATGAGGGTCAACCCGGCCAGACCGCTTACGCTGCTACCAAGGGTGCTGTGCGCTCCATGACCCTTCCCATGGCACGCGACCTTGCAAGGCACGCCGTACGCGTCGTGACCATCGCTCCTGGGGCTTTTGCAAGCAATATGACTGCACGCATGCCGTCAAAAACACGACGCAGTCTTGAAAAGGATGGCATCGTATACCCCAAGCGTTTCGGCCAGCCTGCGGAGTTTGCAAAGACGGTGCGGTGGGTTTTAGATTGTGCATATATCAATGGTGAGACAATCAGGCTTAGTGGGGCGGGGAGATTGCCAGCAAAGCTATAAGGACCAAGGTAGGCGTGTGTTGTATTGCAATCTTCTTTTCTGATCAGTGTTTCTAGTATATCTTGTGTTGATTCATGTACAATCCAAGTTGAACGTATTACAA
Organism: Termitomyces sp. DKA64; assembly: GCA_017657295.1. Classification (NCBI taxonomy): domain Eukaryota; kingdom Fungi; phylum Basidiomycota; class Agaricomycetes; order Agaricales; family Lyophyllaceae; genus Termitomyces; species Termitomyces sp. DKA64. The sequence goes on along the minus strand of JAGGAV010007929.1, from coordinate 18,440 downwards.
CATCGTCAACTTGATAGAGTGATTCTTATGGACGGCGGGCTGTCAACCTGCTGCAGTAACGGTACCATAACTTATAAGGTCATAAGCTAATGATATATTCCATCAAGAATTTAATCAATACTTGACAGCCAAGTACCTCATCCCTGAGAAATCCTCATCGGAGGTGAAACTCTTGCGATGCACTCGTGACGAACGTGTCCATCTGAGCGGCAAAGCTGGCAGTCATGCCGCCTTTTGTGGGAGTATAGGGTGTACATGGACGATAGGATTTGATCACATTGCCAGGATTTGATGCCCGTTGTGACACTATCGAGGCGAAAAACAACCTAGGCAACCACATAATAAGTACCTCCGGAGTCCGTTACACACGGCGTGAGTGTCATGCCTACGTTGCGATCAAGTCTGCCTCCTTTACAGGACTTCCCCTTCTCAACGGACCCGAGCTTGCCATATAAGGTCTTGAACAGTACTTGGAGCCCGCACTTGACCTCTCCGTACAATCGGAGATCCACGTCGGTTTAAAAGCTATCAAAATAACATATCGTAATAGGTTCGACCAACTCCAGCCAGGCTATAGTCCACCCAAGGTCAATGAAGATCGAGAATAGGACATTTATCGTCTCGGGCGGGTGAGCCTCGGTTCTTGGTGTCTTTCTTCCAAAACTTCCATTTGTGACACCTTGGTCATCGCGTAATCATAGGTCCTCCGGGCTGGGTCTTGCAACTGTACAGGATCTCCTTAAAGGAAACGCGTATGTTGCCGTGGTCGATATCTCCCCACTCTCAGCGGTCCTTCAACCCAGTACAAGATGTATGTACGTGCAGACGGACCTCCGTGAAATCAACCAGGTCGAAGATGCGGTGAAATCTGTCGTTGCGTGGACACGGGTGACGGGTGCAGAGCTCGGTGGGGTGATCAACAGTGCAGGCCTCGGGAGAAATGAACCTGTACGTCGCTTGTTTGCTTGAGTATTATCGCTTCGCCACTGCTAACGTGTTGCGCGACTGAATCAGATGACCGGCGCGAAGGGAGCGCCACATGGAACGGCTGTGTGGGATATAACGATGGGCACAAACGTGACAGGATCTTTCAACTTGACACGTTTGGCGCTTGAGCATCTCGTGCACGTCAAACCGGAAGACACACCTGATGGTGAACGAGGCGTTATCATCTTGATATCAAGCGAAGCTGCTGTATGTTGAGCTTCAATCAATTCTTTCCATTTCATCTTCTGACGCGCCACTCATCACACTTCTCTAGTTTGAGGGACAACCTGGGCAGACAGCCTATGCCGCTTCTAAAGGCGCTGTTCGATCTATGACGCTCCCCATGGCGCGTGAGCTGGCACGACACCATGTCCGCGTTGTCTGCATCGCGCCTGGCCCATTCACGACCCCATTGACAGGTATCCTCTCAGCGAGGGTTCAGACTGCGTTGCACAACAATGCGGTCCTATATCCCAAACGTTTTGGTATGCCAGCGGAATTTGCGACGACAGTTCGGTGGATATTGGGGTGTGCCTATGTGAATGGAGAGACCATCAGGCTTACGGGAGGAGGGAGAGTGCCAGCATTTTTATAGAAGGTTCGAGCGCGTGATGACTAAACAAGGCGTCTCCTTTGAGTCTCCCGATGATACTTATGGTAAGAACTCGTGCAAGCACTGGCTCATCAGTATTATTATTATTCTTATTATAGATGTCGTACTACATATTTGAATGGATAGTCGTGCTTGCTGTTAAACGACCGTTGAATGGTGTCTTTGCTTTACCAACACCAGGGTAGCGTTCCATGAGATGCGGGAAAGCGATTGCCTACACTTAAAAGACGTCAGGTAGTTGGGAACGGCACGCACCAGCAAATCAACGACGAACCCCTCAGCGTTGTTAAACAAAGGTGATACATACGTATCTGCCGGCAATAGCAACACAGAGCCAGAAGTAGTGAGTAGGCACGCATGTCATTCATACCGTACAACAACGCGACGTTGGCGTCATGTTATGGACAATGAACATGAAAAGCACACCTTCCGTGATGTTGTCTTAGACAAAACGTCTGGAAAGTCGTCTAAAGAGCTTGGCATCGAGAGGGATAGAATTGTTGATGTTGGAGGATCTCATCTATTATTTCTAGCGCTAGGAGAAGGCTGACTTCGGAGTCAATTTGCGCCACCATTCGGCCGGATGCGTATCTTTTTGCACCTGCCAGATTAGAGTGGCGGAAAATATCACTTCGTCAAAGTGAGAACAATTCTGTCAAGAGCAACACCAGGAAAGATGAGTGAATTATGTAGCATGTCATCAAAATAGCATACTCAAAGTCTGCCCAGGAAAGATGTCCTTACTTGCAGTCTCGAGAATTAACTCATTTGGTCAGCTTCAAATGTATCAATCATACAAAACAAACTTCACAGTGCAATAGCAAAATCTATCTTCAGTCATCTTTATCACCTGCATGCGAGCTAGCCACTTCACTCGACGCGTCAACGTCTCGAGACTTAGCAGCTGTAAATCCAGAAAGAACACTTCCACCACCACCAATACCAAGGTCTTTGACTGCCTGTGACTTCTTCCATGCATGTGCCATCTGGAGGAATTTGAATGAGGTGGGGTTTGCCTCACGTTCGTCGTCCGCGAATACAATATCCCAGTCTGCAAGAATGAAAGCCAAGAATCAGATTGCGATGGGGAGAAAAGGGAGAGAAAACGCACCTTCTACAGTCTCCCCCGTCTCCGGATCGACATGACGGCGTTTAGTGCTGATGGGCATCATACCGTCCACCTTGGACACGTCTGCCTCTGTGCCGTGCATCTGCTCGAAATTCTTCCATACACTAAGAAGAGCGACACGCTACAATGATTGGAGTTAGTGTCGGTTCGCTTGTGGGCCTACATAGACTCACCTCGCTCTTGAGGCCTTTGGACTTCAAATCTCTATACCCTCGTTCAAACACGGCCCTCGCGCGAGCCGGATCACCAGGCACAGTCCGTACCTCCGCCTCCTCGTCCTCATCCTCGTCTTCATCCTCCCTCTCCGCGCGTGGTATTGGGATAGGCTCCGCCTCGAATAGCGCATACGCAATCCAGACTTTGACATGCCCACTAAGTGTGACGAGGCGTTCGTACAATGAACGTGCAGTCTCGCGCTCGCCTTCCTCGATTTCGAAATCAATATATGCTTTCCAAAGCAACTCGGGCATGGATAATGACGGTTGGGAGATGCCGAGTTCAAAGATGGCGCGAGTGCGGTCGAAGTCTTGTAATTGAGATTCGAGCTCGGCGAATTTGATCCAAGCAGGGGAGTTGGCGGCGTCGAACTGTGACCGGGATCAGCGTGACAAGTAGATTGGGAAGGAGAGCTAGTACGTGCTTCGATGTATTTTTCGTACAGCGTGCGAGCGCGGTCGAACTCTCGAAGCTATGGAACTATGTAAGTATCAGGAACATGTAAAAAGGATAGAACGCACTTCAATCTCGAGTTCAATATATCCCTTGAACAGGGCCTCTTTGGGGCACATACCGATCGCTGTTCCGAGAATCTTCCTGGCAGCGGTAAGATCTAGCCGCCTGACTTCAAACTTGGCGAACATGACCCAGAGCTTCGCGAATGTAAACTGTTTATGAGGCACGAGATTGACTGCAGTCTGGTAGATCTGCCGAGCACGAGAGTAATCCTGTTGATGCGAACGGGCGGGGTCGATGAATGGTGTAAATCCACTGTGAGAGGTCGAATGTATGAATACTTGCCTTGCTTTCAATCTCCTCAAACAACGCGTAGTTCAACCATAGAAAGATATACCGTCTCCAATGGCGCTTCTCTCCACCAGGCGGCACTTGCGCAACAGCGCGTTCGTAAACCTCCCGAACACGAGTTGTCGCAGTTTCCTCTTCCTCTGGCGTAGCACCTTCGTCTTTGAGGTCCTGTAGAGCCCCTTCTTCCAATCGTGAGTAGTCAAACCATACATCATAGTTGCGCCCATCTTGAGAAAGCTCATCCTCATACTGGATACGCCGCTTGCCGAGAACAGTGTTCTCCAACGTGTTGCGTGTTCCGTGTTGTTTCTCAAACTTAGTGTATGATGCGTATAGTCCCGCTGATTTTGAACGAGGTATTCGTGACAGAGCAAACTAAGGCAGAAGTGAGATGGGCTTGAAGATGAGAGTAATAGGACCGCATACCTTGTAAATGACCCTCGCACGTTCATATTCCTTCAACCGGGTCTCCATCTTCGCAAACGCACCAAACACCGCCTGCGCTTTCTCGATCTGCTCCTCGTCGTCTCCAAAGAATTCAAGTGCAGTCTGAAACACCTCCCGGGCCTTATCCAACTTCCCTCGCTCCTCCTCAAACTTGCCCCACTTCACCCACACCCTCGGCTCGGGCCTAACTGCAATCCAACGTTCGTAGATCGTACTCGCACGGTCCAGTTCATTATACCGCTGTTCAAGTTTGATATACGCCTGCCATGCCTTGTCATCCGGTTCCCATTGCATCCAGCGCTCAAACACTTGACGTGCACCTGGAACATTCTGCAAGAGTTCTTCAAGGAAGACGTACTTGTACCAAAGCTGGTCGACTCGTGGTAAAAGTGTGACAGCGCGGTCGAACAAATTCCTAGCGTGTTGGACATTTCGTGATTTGAGCTCCATTTCGGTGTAGTTCAACCAGAGCTGGACACTTCGTGGGTCGACATCGAGTGCACGTTCAAAAACTGACCGAGAGCGTGCAAATTCATTTTGACTGGCCTGAGGTGATGTGAGGGGAGGATTACGACTCGTTCATTTGAGATATACCTCCCAGTTGGCGTACTGCAGCCATTCTTTTCTATATTCTCCCTGAATTTAGAAGTAGAGCAAGAAAGATAATGAAATAACACACATGCTTCCTCTCGTCCGCCTAATCCGCTCCTCGAACTCCTTTCGTTTGCGACCACGGTATTCATGCAGTTCTTCAAAATCCTCTACACGCTGTTTTGGCGCACGAAATTGAGATTCTTGTCGCTCTTGAGCCTAAAAGTAGTTATTCATCCATTTCGAAACACAAGTACATGTTATACATACTTCTCGAAGCAGCTGTTCAGCTGTAATCTACACGAGTACCGTTAGAATTTCACTGTATCGACAGTTTGTCCCATTTTGCTTACCTGAATCGCTGCCGGCGCGCGGTTTTTTATTCTTTCGACACAGCATTAGTAGTCCATCAGCAAGGAAAATGTGATTGTAAGTTTTACCGTGGGGCGCGTCCATCTTGCATCGTGACAGTATATCGTCAACCTGGAGAGTTGATTGAAGGCTGAAGGCAAGACCTAAATAATGCAAAACAATTGATCTGGGAATCGCTGATGTCGATTGGCATCAAATCGCAAATTACAACGGCACACTACATACATATTGCTCATGCAACTGATAAATACTATCTTACTATACATGGTCCACCCGTAAAAATTAAAAAGGATGCATGAAACAGGCAGGTTAGCCACACATCTCTGATTTTCTATGAATATCGCGAGGCGTTGAACCACCTAAGAGGGACATTAATTTATATACACACTCAATAGAGGAAAAAGAAACGGAAAACAATAGCGATATTAGATTAAGTTCTCACCATTCACCGCCATCTTTGAAGTTCTCGAACTCTTTTTTGTGTACGCACGTGCACGACGAAGACTCCACTGGACAAGCATACTCCCAACCTTGGTGTTGATAGCTATGACGAGGGGGTATCAACAGCAGATAGTAGAATCAAAGAAACAATAGACCCCATGTCTTTGAACTGAAAAGCTTGATCCTTACGAAGCGTCATCGCAAGTCCAAATGAATGAATCGGAGCGTCACCCCATCGTTCGTAAAAAAAGCCTATGGGAGGGCGATGTCATGGTTATGTCAATGTTTTGCAACGTGGATTGAGAATCCGACATTACCGCCGGCTTGGTCTAAGAACTCAAAAAAACGCGTGTAGATAGGACTTTCCCATACACTTCTATGGGAAATCTCAAAGTTGTTCTGAGAACATGGTGAGTGAAGCGAACGAGTTTGTTGTCGAAAGGAAAAAAGTACTCACATACATACAGTGGTTCGTCCACTCCGTATTTCCTGCTTCACCGCGCAAGGCTTTCGCTACACCATCACTGCCACGCCATACGAAGCCGTGGTTAGCATCAGGTGGAAATCTATCACGATGCTCGGCCATGAATGCAGATACATTCGACGCCAGCGTCGGCTGAACCCAGTCCCCATCGTAGACTACCTGGACAAAACCTGTACATCAACTTAGTAAACGTGAATGCGGCGGAATGGACACTGATGTACCATAAACTGCATTGTTGTCGATCAAACGCTGGATGGGATCGTATGGCTAAGGTATATTCAGAGGTACGAGGTAACCCAATGAATCAGCGAAGACCTCACGACGTCACAATGGAACTCGATGTCTGTGTCGAGCCGCCATAACCAATCATATAGTTGGGACGCCGGGTGATTCCAGAAAAAACCTACGTCAAGATGCAGGAGTCAGTCACAGCAGCCTTGCTCAACAAACAAGGTAGATGTAGCACTAATCAGGTCATCAGATGTATCGTCATTCACCTGAGTACCATCGACACATCGCTCGATATCCTTGCGAGAACCTGAGCGTGTACGTCAGCTTAGGAACAGATCCTGAAAGAATCTCAAGCGTACCCAATCTTTTCTATTGATGCCTCTACGAGCGATTTGTCGAGGAAGTCTGGAGTGTCCCATTGAGATTTGGGTACCGCAGCTAACACATATCCTCAATGCCAACTAAGAACAGTCGGCGGAAATGGACTCACCAAACGTCGCTCGGCCCTCAGTGATATGAGCTATCCTTTCCTTCTGCACCTCCGTAACCTCGGCATATTCTCCTTCGGCCATGAACAAGATATAAGGATATTTGAGTCTACGATTAAATCTGTCTTCCACGTTCCTGAGTGCCAATGTGGCCTGTTGTACCCTTGAGGGGGGGAAAAGAATGATAATTGCACCATTAGGTCTCTTTTCATACTCAGTCGACCAAGACATAGCAAGGTCCCTGACTGTTGACCATCCGTGGCGCCAGGGAAAGAAAGAGAGGATAATAGTCACAATAATGACGATCGCAATTATTAATCGCGGGCGTCGAAGATTGGAGAACAGTGACGAAGACATCGGGTGATGAGGAGAAAACGAGGGAAAGAGGTATTTATATAAGAGCCCTTGAGGAAGCCAACTTTTCACACCACCTATGTATGTGTCGGCACTATCGCATGCAGCCTAGATACCATGTGCACCAAGAAGCCTCACAGTCCTTGATCGTCCCGTGCTGTACCGCCTTGTATCAAACAACTCAGTAAGTAGGTCAAACGGAGTGTTTGACGAATTTTGTTTGGAAGGTGGCGGGTTAGTATCGGACTACAACTGTAAGTAAAAATATGTACCTTTTCAAGGCTCAACACCCGCGCACAAGCCTCTTTCAATGAGGAAATTAAATCTTTACATGTATGGGTGGAAACCTGGATTCCACCCATCTACATGATAGAAGGCATGACAAACATTTTTGCGCTTGTTCGATGCATTACCATGTACATGATGTAGCTTGTCCAGCATAATCATGGGGCCAATGGATCTGCTGCAATATCTGATTTGGAATAGCAGACTCAACAGACATTGTTTCCCATCTTTTCGACTACATACCCACCAAGAGAATACGACATAAGGCGTCGAGTGGTTATGATACGTCTCTGCGCCTTTGCGACTCATAAGACAACAGTGAGATTGGGAAGGACGCCCGCCTAGCTCAATCGGATAGAGCGTCAGACTCTTATCTAGGCAGGTATTATCTGAAGGCTGCGAGTTCGACCCTCGCGGTGGGCTATTAGTTGGATAACAATGATGTTATTTTCTTTTTCTTTTTCGTAGGTATTAGATTGGAAACCTCCACCTATCTCGTAATATATTTCTACCTAGCTCAATCGGCCAGAGCGAACTGAAAAGGAAGAACCTGCGAGTTTGACCGCTATAAAAATGGGCAATGACGTTAGTTGTTATATAACCAATAGCAAGAGTGAAGGGAACTTTCACTTCGGTCCGTCCGACGTAAGCGGGCCCACTGCCGGATGAATTCCTTCTCTTGACTATAGATATCGCCCGCCTAGCTCAATCGGCCAGAGCGTCAGACTTTTACGAAAGAGTATCTGAAGGCTGCGAGTTCGACCCTCGCGGTGGGCTTAACTTTTTCCAACTGATTATAACATGCCCAATTCCGGCCCGGTTATATTTGGCAATACGTGACAGTGTAAACAAACGATTCACGGAGACGTGGCGCGTCAAGTTTCAACGTTGCACAATTCCACCATGTCGCACTCACACTCGCATGCACCGGGCCAGACGCATTCGCATACTCACTCCCACGAGCCTCCGCAAGGCCCGATGGCCGTGCCCACACCAGACCCCGCACTCCAGGCCCTCATCGACGAGGACTTCAGAGCCGTTCCGTTGTCACTTTCTGATGATCGAAACACGGCTCATTGTCTTGAACACCATCTTGAAAAATGTGACGCTTGCAATATTGACTTCGTCAATCTTAACCGCCTTTCAACACTACTCGCAAACAACCCAAACCTCCTCTGTCCACCCCCGTCTAACATCGTGACACAGAAGCTATCACAAATGGTGAACACGACTAAGGACGAAGGAAACGTGTGTTTCTCACGAAAATCTACGACAGTCCTATCACGTTATCTGATTTATTGCCTCAGTCGCTGTTCAAAAGTGGCCTGCACACTGCTGCCATAAATCGCTACTCAGCTGCCACGAACTTGGCCATCAATCGACCGCCTTGGGAAAGCAATCAAGTTATGCGTGAAGAGCTCTCCACTGTCGTTTCCAATCGCTCTGCAGCCTTTACTGAAGCCAACGATTACATCTCAGCACTCGCAGACGCCGAAGCTGTTATCCAAATACGGAAACCGTGGAGTAAGGGTCACTTCAGGAAAGCGAAGGCATTGGTAGGACTCCATAGACTACGCGACGCAGCAGAGGCTATGAAACTTGGGCTGTCGTTCGAACCAAACAACAATGTAGGCCTTACGCGCATTACACGGCTCTGTTCTATTGACGGCTTTTTTAGGAACTTCTCCAGTATCTCTCTGATATTGAGAAGGTTATCGTCAAGAAGGGCGAAGCCAAGCAGGACACTGCGGAGCCAAAAAGCGAGCAGTAGGCTGGCCGTTGCTGATGTGCTCTTTGGTCTCATGTATAGTATATTTTTCGTTCTGGGGGTGCGTGCGAGTGTAAATTTTGCTTCTTCCTACTCATTTTGTTCTGTACTCGTGTAACTGTTTCCTGGCCAATAAGCACTGAAAGGACGCTCCTGATGTAAGGTGCTTTGGATCAACACCTTTCTCTTAGATCTCCAGCATTTCGACCTCTATGCACCATACCAATTTCGTCTCTTCATGAATCTCGAATAGTAAGTGCGATTGGACACGTTAACGATCTTGTAAAGAGGTTACCTATTTGTCGTCGATATTCACGAAAGGAATGACTCACATTTCCTGCGTCGTTGGATTGGGTGTCCCTGATGACCGAAGTGGTACTGGCGGCACTGGCTATATTCGTTGTAGCACTCGCGGCAATGACAATTACTGGGGCACCAGCATCTGCTGTAGCACTTGCGGCACGGGGGGAGGTTGCTGTCGCTGCAGAGGCGGTGACGGCAGACTGGCTAATTTGAGCTGCGCAGTTGGCACCACTCGCATTCTGATTGCTATCATTGGTGGATGTCTGCACGGCGATGGGGGCCTTCAACAAAGGATACCATTTAGTATTCCATATATGTCGAAGAGACAGAACGCACCACGGTCACAGTGACGGTGACAGTGTCGGCACCATTTTCAACGCCTACTGTGCTGGTACCGGTGGCGATGGATGTGCTGCTGTTGTTGATGACTCCGTCGTCGGTGTTGCCGTTGTCGTTGACCGTGCTGCTGGAGTCTCCGTTGCCAATGACCACGCCGCTAGAGCTTCCGTTGTTGGCGACCGTGGATCCGTTGGTGAAGCCGTTGACGATGATCGCCGGCGACTCCGTGACGCCGGTGTTGAGTGCGGACGAGGTTGTGTTGGGCGACTGGGACACAAGTTTCGTGAGGTTGGCACAGGTGACATGAAGTGCAGGAGACATACGGAGAGGGCTTCGGTCAGAGCGGTGTTGTTGCTGTTTGCCGCGTCAGCGTCTGCACCAGACTTTGTGTCATATTGTGAGCTTCCAAAGCTTCTTCTTTGCCTCATAGGACTTACTGTTACAGTATTTGCCGTTCCCCCAGCCTTGAGATTCGGGAAACTGTGAGCAATCTTGTTGCCGACTTGAAATCCGAACAACTTACGAAGACTGGGTGAGGGGCAGCGAGCGCCGACCCTATGACGCAGGCAAGGAGGGGAAGAGCTAAGCACTTGCAGAGCATTTCAAGATTTCCTTTGGTTTATGAAGGTGGTGATTCTTGCAAGAAAGTCCGAGTACTAGGTTGCGAAGGCGCTCAACGTTCGCAAGAGATCTTGTTGAAGGTGAAGAAAAGGCAAGAAAATGGGCGCTGTTGGTTTAAAAGAATGTACTAAGATTGAGCAGACGTGGGCACGGGAAGAAAACGGACGACTCGATCGCGGATCGAGGTAAAGGAGACGAGATGAGGAAAGGAAAGGAAAGGAAAGGAAAGGAAAGAGCCTGGGGGATATGCGCCCAGAACTCCTCGGGTCCTTTTAAAATCCAATGACAATAACTCAGATAGAGCTAGTGACTCGAAAAACAATGGGAGAAGAATGTTTTGTTCCAGAAATAGAGGTGGTTGCACCACGCTGCGTAGCATATGCCGTCAAAAGCAACGTGCATATGGTAGTTATTGTTGAGAGCTCCCGCTGAACTTGAGCTTCTACAAGGCTGGATTACTAATGGCGGCACGCTTCTGCAGTCTTTTACACGCAACTGCAGTTTTGAGAACAAGCAAGAAATACGCAGCTGGATGGAGTAAACATTAATGAGTAGACGGAAAATCTAAATGGACACTGGCACCGTTAGCATAGTACCAAGTTCAGCTCGGAGGGCATAACTTCCCACTGTGCAAAAGAGTGGGAATGCTTTACAGTGACAGAGTGATGATCAACCACCATAGGAAAACAAATCATCTAAATTATGTCAGTGCCGCTATTGCAGCTAGCACTCGCAGACTGGCAGTCAGTTAAATACGGAGACAACGAAGAGGGGTCGCTTCAGAAAAGCGAATGTGTTGGTTCAGCCTTGGAGTTGGACCCACCGGTAGTTTACGCGATGCGACGAAGGCTCAGAAGCAAAGAACGACCGGCTATTACGATTGCCACTTCTTCCTTTGCCTTGAATTCACAATCATCTAGTAAATTAACATAGACTTCTTCTCAATGACAGGAAGTTCCATCTTTCAACGTCATCCATCAGCCAACTATCATTGTTCAACTGCGCCGACTGCACACCTGATGTGTCCATAAGTAGACTCTTATATTGATCGTCAGAATGAATCTGAGAGACCCATTGTTTTGAAGATCTCTATCCCATCAAATAAGATGCTCGTACGACAGATCCCCTCAAGGATGACGAGTCATCTACACTTCTTCAATCTTGTTATCTTCATCATGTTCTTCAACAGGTGCAGAGGCAATCTGTCTCCTCTCAACACCCTCCGGAACACCAACAGACGCATCTCGAATGGTCTCAAGACTACTCTCGTCAAGCTCATTCAGATCAGATGGCTCCTCGCCCTTTAGCAGTGTCACCAGCCTCTCCATGTGTTCGGAGATCTACAGAACAGGATAAGTCCTTCCAACGGAAGAGAACAATGGGCAATCGAAGCATACCTTATCTACAGTCTCTGCCAAGTGTGCAGCACGGATGATCTCGTACACACCATGCTCGCGAAGATAATCGCGTCCCCAGCGCGTGTGGCAAAGGAGAAGTAGGGTCTCGACATGCATCAGTCGAAGGGCGGGGTCGGACTCACGCGTCTTGGTGGGCGGGAGGAACTGGAGTGCTTCTGGAAGTTTTTCTTGATCCTATAATTAGTATAAACAATGTATTAGCGTCGATCGCGATGTTGAGATTACTCGATGGAAGGCTGACCTCAAGGTCAAACTCTTCGGAACCGGCAAGGGGCAGGAGAATGTAAGGGAGTGCATCAATGCCTGGGGCGAGCGTTGTTGAGGGTGGGACGGCGACCTTGTCCGTATCTGGTGACAGGATCGCCTTATGGCCAGGTGCGTGGAAAGCGCAATTCCTAGAGCACACAGGTCAGATCGAAGCAAAGAATACTTGGGAGGTAAGACCGACTTGAGCGTGGATGCAACACCCCCTCTGCGTATGGTGTCTTTGTGTTCTGTGAACGACACTAATTTGGAAAGGGGATACTCTAGCTCGCCAGGCTTTGAGGGGTTGGCAGGTTGTGTAGAAAGGAGAAAGTGACGGCCGGCTGGTGCCTTGATAACACTAAGAGAATCTTGAAATCATAGATAGCATTATTCTCGTACCACGCTAACATTCGCAAATACGCTTGCAAGGAAGTGCAAATCCCCTTTTCGTTTTCGTTTTGACGGATCAGGGTCAGTAGCGACAGTAGCAAACGCATCAAGTAGCAAAGGTAACGCCAGGACATCTTTTGCCTCGCCAGTAGGATATGGATCAGGGGGAGCACTGGTCCCACATCTCGCTTGAGTCGCGTAGAAATCGGTGCCTGGTATTATGGATACATGTAGGGAGATTAACATAGAGCACGCTGTAGAGGATGAGGTAAGGTTTGAAAGGAGCATAGACGCGAGATCCGCGAGGATTGAGCCTGGATGCTATACTCTCATCATCAGCCTCGATGTCGAGTAATGAGGAAGATGACGTACTATGATGTAGGAGACAATAAATGTTAAGAAATTGGATTCCGATAGAGATGCGACAATCAAAGGAGAATCCGACAAGTTGACCAAGGCACGAAATGCATCATGGGCGATGCTCTATAGATTGAGTTGCATTGAGATAGCCATGAACACGTATATCGTAGACTAACAAGCTGATCTCTACAAAGAATCTTCAGATCGCGAATTATATCTGTATCTTGTGGCTTTGCCTGGAGTCCTCCTCCTTGAAGTCCCGCGAAAAATATGTTTCTATGAGGTGATCCAGGAGGTGTTTGAGGTAAAAGGTGAGACAGTGCGATCTGGCGAACCTGGGGATTCCGGTCGCGCAAAAAAGGGAGGAGCTGGATGCAGGCATGAGCTGAGATTCCTTGTCCTTGCCAGTCCCACTTACCTCGCGAAGCTGGGCGTCCATGGTCGATAATTTAAATAATATACTGCACGTGGATGCTAAATTGCTCAAAACCAGACACGAGCTTACGTAAAGCAGTCATCCCTTCACGGCCGTTCATTGTTTCCGAAGCTCGACCTCCTTGACTTCATGCAGCCATGGCGAGTTATAACACGACACGTTTCGTTGAGGTCCTGCTAGAGAAGACCGCGTCTCTTCCCCCTTCGTTTACCGTCCATCTTCATCTTGAACACTGGACACTGAACAACGGGTCGAAGTTTCTGTACAACAACCAAATTGCTGTTCGTCAACCCCTGTAGGACTTCATTGCGGTCTACTAACAAGCGACATAAAGTCACTGTTAGATGATGTAAGAGCACACCGAATACCCGTGGACTTTTTAGATCTTTTTGAGGCAGCTAAGGTCCCGTTCTATGACGGTATGGGCGCTTATGCTGGTAAATTTGAATCACTATACTCAATGCTCATTTCTTCGGTAGGATGTATGATAGTTGAACTTTTGGACTATCGGCCGCAGCGAGGAAAAGAACCTCCACCCGATAAACCAGAACGGACACGAGTTGTACTCCATCCGAATTCAGAGACCTTATGGGCAGATATATGCGCTATGAACCATCGTTTCGGTGGCAAATGGACGGATCGCGATGCGCTCGAAGTTGAAGCGCGTCTACTTGTACGTGCTGTCATGATCTTCAAGAATTAAATCCGATCCCTGTCTTTCCCCTAAGCTCGCTACTTCCGCACCACTTTGTCTTGACCCCGATCCACACCTTGCTAGGGTAGCCAACCATATCATGAGAGTATCTACGCCTACAGTTCCGACATCTTTGAAAAGAAAGGCCGTGAACTTGGACCCAGCAGAGGATGAGACAGACAAGGCCAGAAGAGCAAAGATTATGTCATTCATGAACTCGAGACAAAATAGGGCAGCACCAAAGTCAGCTTTTGCTGGATATTGCTTATGATAGAAGTACTGATGCTGACATAGTTACCGAACACTGGACGCTATGCAGAAATGGCGCGAAAAGAAAGCAAATCCCGATCGAACCTCAACACCCGCTTCGGCGCACGCGGCCCCTTCACCAACAAAATCAGCTACTCCATCCATTACCGTGTCGCAGGCACAGTCTCCGGCCTCTCCAGAAAAGGCCAGAGGACCGACGCCAGCCCCTAGTGCCACACCTGCGTTTCCGAGGGGCAACGGTTCTGTCACCCCCGTGCATCAACCCTCCTCTCATCAATTCATCAACTCAACACCTCCTAGCTCGCATTCTCCGATGCTCCCTCAAGTCTATCCAAGCGTACAAGCAGCGACAGAAGCAGCAAAAAGGACGCCCACACCCGCTCAAATCAAACAGTACGCACCTTCGCCACAGTTGCCCGCAGGAATACCTGCGACTGTACCTGCACCTGTATCCGTATCTGTCCCCGTTTCTCTCCAGCAACCAAACCAGAACCTCCAACCGACTCCAGCAAACGCCACGTTTCAGCCTTCTGCACCGTTTATATCTCAGCCTACGCGTGGTGGGATGTCGAAGGCAGCACCTCAGAACAATGGTGTCAAACTCCCTCCACAACAATATCCGCTGCAGGGTTACGGCAACCGACCGAACGTGATGGCTTATGCAGAGAGGCAATCACAGGCACATGCAGTCATGATGGCGCAGAGGGCAACGCAACAAAACGGGCGGACCACGCCAGCACAGCTCAGCGTTGGTCAAAGCGCTTCAACGGCCGCCCCTGTCGCTCGGAACAGCCCAATGGCACCTCCCAAACCGCTGACAGCACGATCTCCCATGCCTCCAGCGACCCAACTTCCAACGGCTCAGCAGCAACAGATTCTTCAACAGGCGCTCGCGATGAAGCAACAACAACAACAGCAGCAGCAGCAGCAGCCACAACTGCTACAGCCGCATCTCGCCCAGCACCCTCAGCATACATTTACGCCGTCGTACAACCCTGCTCAGCTTCGCCCAGGCATGGTTCATGGCAGCCCACAGCTCCACCTTGCGGCAGCCGCCGCTCAGGCCCAGGCCCAAGCTCAAGCACAGGGCCAACGTCCAACAAGCGCCGCAGGGATGCAGCAGCAGCAGCAACAGGGGATGTTCATTACTCCGTCCATGTACAACTTTACGGCGCCGATAAACTATGGGCAAAATCAGCAGATGACGCCGCAGATGCAGCAGCGCATATTCCAATACCAAGCACGGATGAACGGACAGACGATTCCTCAGCAGGTTTCTGCCGCCAAGGCAGCTGCGACGGGCGGGATGCAGGGCCGGTGACACATGTCCATGTGGTTTCTGCTTGATTTGCGGTTCGGGATTGGGCCACATTTTTTGTTTTGGGCGCTGGCATCTTGTACTTTTACCATACCTGCAGTTTGGGGCGAAGACGGCTGATGGTGACGACGACGACGACGACGACGATGATGATGATGATGTAGCCTTTGTAATGTAGATTCGACTCGCTCGTGTAGTAATTATTTCGTATATCTCCTTTTTCGATGGAATGGATCCAGTGATCAATTTGATGGTTGCCGCAACGCAGGGATGGATGTGCACTACTTCTCTGCCATTTTGATTCCATTGGTGGTGGCGGGGAATCTAAACGCCACACACCACGGCCAGCTATGCCCATACACCAACTGAGCCATGGGAGGATGCAAGGAAGACCCTTGATGATATCGCCGAGTGTCCATTTCATGCAAGGCCTCGCACGCAGAATCGGTGGGCAACAAATAGCAATCCTCCAGGAACAACGGCAGTACAAGCCTGGCCCCCAAAACATCGATTCTCGACGAGCTTCCGAAAACGAAAACGAAAAGACAGGGGCTGCCGTTTATATTTATTTCTTCTTTGCCTCTCAAGTAAGTATTCCCGCATGTACCACGACCAAAATACATTCCTCGCTCATATAAGCGGCTCACTCTCACTTCCGGCCGCGCGAGGCACGTCGTTATTGGCTGCAAGGACGGGTCGTCGGATCTGCTGAACAAAGTGCCCAAGGGGTGCGTATGTCTGTAACCGTACGTATGTAATGTATGCACAACTCGCAGCCATCCAACTCACCCCACCACAATATCAATGTCAACAATAATAATAATATCTTCCTTCCTTCCTCAAGAAGAAGGCAGGCAAGCAAGCAAGCAAGGGTAAGCAAAACAAATCCCCGCACGCACGCGGTACGCGCCAGGACAGGACACATCCAGCCAGCCCCGGGCTGGCTGGCTGGACAAATGACCGCCGCGGGGGGGGGGGCGCAAGAATATAAATAGAAACACGCCCACGTAGTCCTAACCCACGCACGCACGCAGACCCCAAAATGGGCGAGACCCGGCAAGTAAAGTAAGTACGTACATGGACAGCGGAGGCGAGGAGCCGATTGTGCGGGAATAAGCTGTTGAGCTTGTCAAGAAGGAGATGGGTGGTGCGGGGATGTAATGTATGTATGTACGCCTGGCAAGGTGCGAGTATGAAAGATACGTCCCAAAAGCCCAAGGAGACCAAGAAGGACACAAACATAGGACAGTGGACGACGACGACGACGACGACGACGCTCAGACCACTGTAGGTGGGGGCGGAGACAGATAGACACCAGAGGCGTCGAAGCCAAGGGGCGTCAATGGAATAGTGCGGCGAGTGCAACACGGCGCCTCACTCCGTCCCAGACTCATACTCCTCCTCCCCCTCCTCACTTTCCTCACTCTCCTCCTCTCCCCCCCCCAAACCCATGCCACTACCTCTCCTGGGGCCCATGAGACCACCGCGCTTCTTCTTCCCGTGCCCATTCTGCATCGGCCCGCCGACCTCATCGCGCACGCGGCGCTTGATCTGCGCGGGCGTACAAGAGGGTTGACGGTGATCATGAGCGAGTTCGCGAAGACGAAGCGGACGAGCGACGTACGATTTTTGCGTAGACGAGTCCGCAGGCGTTGCAGAGCGTGCGTGGGCCTGTAAGACGTAGTCAGCGTTCATTTCGTTTCGTTGGAAAGGAAAAACCCACCCATGGGACCACGGCGCCACTCTGGCGTCTGCGTCGCTCTACACCCAAGACACGTCTGTGTAGTCTCCCCATTGGTGGTTGGTGCTACTCCCGGCCCTCCTGTGCCGAGATTCGGAGACGTAGGCGAGAGTTCCTCTGTCTTCTACTTGGTTATCGAGCGCGTATGTGGAGAGAACCAAGTCAGCCCTGGACCCACACGCGAATAGCAGACGACGACTGACCTGGGCCTGAGGCTGAGGTTGAGGCTGAGGCTGCACTTGCACCTGGGTCTGCGCCTGGTGCTGCGCATGCCCCTGTCCATCGGCCAACATCTTCTCCCTCTCCGCGGCCTGTGCCTCGACGCTCATCCGAACGGCCTCGAGGGCCTGCACGCCCTGGGCGGCGCTCGCGCGCATGCGATCGAGCTGGAGCGACAGGTGTTGTGTGGGGGACGTGGACGGGGATGCGCTGGAGGACGAGGGGGACAGGTCGTCGAGGATGAGGCGGTAGGCGTTGAGGATCTGGAGATGGGGTTGTGATGGGCCAAGACCCGGGCCGAATGAGACGCAAACTCACACTCATGAAATCCAGCCGCTGCTGCTGGACCAGTGGACTCGCAGGCTCTCTCGCCGGCTCTCTCTCCGGCTCCCTCGCAGCCTCCCTCGCGGCCTCCCTCGCAGCCTCCCTGCCCACACTGTCCCTCCTCGACGTGGCCGTGGACGCAGAGCTGGGTGGGGGCGGGGCAGCGTATGGGCGGTCGTCGTAGTGGAGTTGCTGGGGCTGCTGCTGATAGTGCTGGTGGACGGCCTGCTGGGGATACTGGGGCGACGAGGGGTAGTGGGCCCAGGGGTCGGGGGACCACTGGTAGGCGGGGCACTGGGGGGGCGGGTAGGGCGACGGCGTGTACGGGGACGGGGCGGGCCGGCGGGGCTCGTAGGGAGACGCGGGCTGGTAGGCGTAGTCGTAGTTTGCGGGCGTGTACATGTAGCGCCCGTCCGAGGCCATGCTGGTCATCCACAAGTCCCACTTATATAACAACTAAGCCTTTTCTCACAACGAGCTGAGATCCCGTGCCTTCGGCACGGATCTTTCATCTCGTTGGGGGCTTCGCCCCCAAACCCCCCCATAAC